>JALAJA010001455.1:0-10284 GCA_023376005.1 Doryteuthis pealeii | reverse complement strand
CTTTAATAATATAACGATTTTACATACTTATGGTACACACATTGAATTTTCAGCTCCATCCCCTCAGGATTATCTTTCAAAAAATTATTTTTACATCACCCGGAGGGTGTCTTTTTTATTTTGATAGTTGAATTAATAATTAAAACGATGATAATATTCTCAAATGCTTTAAATAGATAGAATAAAACTGTATTCAAAATCACATTTGCCTTGCGCATACATATATTTTAAAAATTATAATTTAAATCTTACAAAATAAACTGCTAGTGTTATTTAGCAAAATCTTAGTGACAAAACAAAACAATAATTTAGAAAAAATATGTTTTATTCACAGGACCTGTGAATATACCACATTATGATAATTTAATTATTACAACATTTGATATGTTTACTTAGGAGCTATTGCAAAATAGTTCAATAAGTAAAAGGTATAATAATTTTGATTTTAACTCTCACTTGTTTTTTGTTTTTTTTCTTTCTTCCTTTCTTTCTTTCCTTTTTTTCATTATGTTCGATTGAAACAGATTAACATTGTCGCTTCTGTGCACTCGCCCCCTCTCTCTATCTTTTCCCTACTCTCTTTCTTTCTTATTAAATTTTTTCTGTGTAGCATGTCCTTTTTCTTCTCTTTCTTTCTTTTATTATAATAAAAATGGAATGGTCCATTATCTAGCTGAGGTGACAACACTCATAAGAAATAAGAATTCGGTGGAGGAGCAACACGAGATAATCACGATTTACATTTTTTGCATTTCATCTTGGATGATTTGGACGATCTCATTTTTAACCAGCGGGTGTTGCAAGATGATAACGGTCGTACAATTAAGGAACACGAGTATTAATATATGTTATCATTAATAATGTCTTATTTGATATTAGAATCTGATTTAAAATAGCACTTTCACAACATAGCACGATTCATTTCTGCCAACTTGACAGTTCAGATCTCTTTTCTGTTATATAGCTGCAATGTTGGATCTGTTGTGTTTACTGCTACAACGCTGTCGTCTCACAGTGAGTGTGCTTGCTCACAACTTCTCATTGTCTTTTAGTGCACATGCTTGTTATTCCACTACACTTCCCCCTGATTGTATGATCACACAGGTGATAGTGAGGGGCTGGTGTTTCACCTTTGCACTCCTTCACAGTGGGTCAGTAACATTTTCCTTCCTGGCCGAATAGTCAGATGTGCTGGAGTCTGAATCAGAGTGTCTGCTGAATGAAGGGAGTCAACAAAGATTAGTTCCCCATCTCCTTTGATCTTAGATGGGGTGTCACCACTATTCCCACTGGAACCCAGTTCTCGCTACTCAACACTCCCTGATGATGTGTCATCATTATCATCCACCTGTGGCCACAAACTGAACTGGGGATGCACATGCTGAGGCATGCCATCAGACTACCGACTGTGGACTGGTAATCCTGGTGATGCAACCTTCCAGAAACTTCGACATGCACTGTCCATGAGGATCTTACACCTGTAGTGTTACTGTATTTGAACCCTTAGGAGTTACTGCCCTTTGACTAGGCAGACAAGTATACACAATAAAAATGGCTACTTTAACCCTTCACACGTTGTTCGAGTGTTCTCCATATAATTCAGATATCTAGACAACACCCAAACTGCGTCACGCTCTTTGTACTGGGCTGTAATTGCTTGAGAGTCAGGAGGGGTCACAATGTCAATTCACTTCACATGAATTTGGTATGAATGCAGTAGATTGCCAGACCTGGATGAGGTTGACACGTCATCCTCGAGTGTGATATTATACCAATATATAACTTTCATAAAAGGGCAGCTCTTCTGCACCGCAATCCATTTTTACTGTCCAATGGCACCTCATTGTGATACCATTGAATGCGCTGTGTGGTCATAATTGGAAACCTTATTCATTTATGAACTGTCGGAATTGCTGACTGCAGAAGGCAGTGTCATTATTGAGCAGGAGCTCGGCTGAGGAGCTATGTTTGAAAAATACTAACTCCAATTGTTGAATTACGTGTGCAGTGTCTTGCTAGAACAACAGTCACCAGATCGAATACTTCATTAGGCCACAGTTGATCAGGATCAAAAAGTGGCAACCTTCATAATGCATAATGTCCATGCCCAGCCGGCTCCACGTTTCATGCACACTGAGCTCTCCCTTCTGCCATCGCACTGGAGCTGGGTCTTCACAACTCCGAATAACCAACCTCACTGACACTTTTGACACAGATGGGTCAATCCTACATGTGAAATATAATGTCTGCTTAACCCCAGGGTGCCCGCTGTGTTGATAAACTTAGGTCAGCTGCACAGAGCTCAGTTTCCCTATGACAAAAGCACACATCGGTTGTATAGTTTCAGTCTCCTTATGTACTTCATTGAGCCACCTCTGGCAAACTTTTCACAAGCGCTAGAATGAGGATATTGTTTTTGCATCTGAGGTGGAGCGCCACACCTACCATCATCTCCTTAGTTTACTGCACAGATCCCTGTGTTACTCATACACTGAATTGGCGAGGGCCGGTATCGAACCAAGAACCTTGTGGTTCCGAGGTGGATGCTCTACCCGACTGAAAATTTCAATCAAGATCTTTAAAAAAAGCATAACAAAAGAATATCTATTGAAATCATCAATTAGATATTCTTAACAAAATCTTATTTTGATTTTTAATAATCTTGAAAAGTTTTCCTCAGGCTAAGTTATATGATCAGATAAAAAATATTTTTAAATTAATATAAAAATTTAAGAAAAAAATTTAATTTCAAATGTATTAATTTTGTAAAGTAAATAATAAATAAATAAAACCAAAAAAATTTAATCCGTAAAGAATGAAAATGATTTCAATAGAATTAATACAAAGTTCTTATAAGAAATATCTAAATTTCTATTAGAAATAGAATATGTTTAGCACTCATAATTTTAAAAGCCATATTTTAACATGACAATATCAGAAATGAAAGAAAATTAACTAAAACTCGTTGATTTAGTATTAAATATTCTTTATATAATTTTACTTTAATTTTGTACAATTAAAAATCATAAATCAAATATTAACCAGTTTGATAATACTACAGATGCTCTATATTTTGAATAATTTAAAACTGACACTTTTGCGACAGTCGTAAACTGTTCTGCTTAGTGGTTACGTGCGTGTATCCCTAGCACTTTCTTTTTCTATTCTTTTATGTGTGTGGCTGTGTGCAACGAACAAAAAACTTGATGTATGGTGATCATATGAAACTTAACCTATTCTGCGGTACCATAAACTCGCTACCCATGTCTGCAACGATCGCCACAACAAAATTTTTTATTATTTAGGTAAGTATTTAAAGAAAAAAAGCATCTGGTTTTTGGACGACCATGTCGTATAGAAACGGCGTGAGTCCAGAATCTGCAGGGACGGGTCGTCAACCGCGGCATTATAGCCATAATAATAATAATAATAATAATAATAATAATCGAGGCGAACCATCTTGTAAGTCCTCTTCAGCTTTGAGAAATTCTAACCCCACGAATTGGGGTTCAAGATCGTCTTTTTCTTCTAGGAAATCGTCGTCAACAGAAAGTAATGAGACAGAATATCGAGCCATAAGGGATAGAGAATATGAAGAACAGGACTTTAATGACAAAAACAGATCGTCAAGAAGTTCTCGGTCGTCTTCTGTTTTAAATAATAATAATCGGACAATATCAACATTATCATCAAATGTGGATATTCCTCGTAAACCAGAAGATAAATCAATACACGTAAGTAAATTGTTTTAATTCTTTCTTTCTTTCTCTTCCTCTCTCTCTACTTTCGTCACTAAAGGAAGCACTTCAATTTATTTCTTCCTTTTTGTGTTGCTAAAGAAATAATGTGTAGAAATGTATCATGAATATAATTTCTTATCTTAATTTTAATGTTTTCAGAAAATACTATGTAATTTTATTTCGGTAAGTGTAAATGGCAGTATGTGTGTGTAAGAGAAACTAGTAGCATGAGGTTGAATAACAAAAAACAAAAGTGTTTCCTGAAAGTTGTATATATGAAATTACTTTTTATTCAATTCAACCAGTGATCCACATATAAAATAAATCTACATAAATATTTTTTTCACGGTTAATGCTACTAAGGGGTCAAAGTACTTGGGTACTTGTCCAGTGTTGCCCGATGAGAAATTTGATGTGTATTAAAAGTAGTTCGAAGTCGGCCATTGTACGTTACCACAGATAAATCCTCAGCGGACTATTCTGGACAAGAAGCGAGTGCGTGTTCAAACCTATTGAGGAAAAATCTCTTTCATTAAGCCAGTTTTATTTTTATTTTAAGTTTAAACTTTATTTCATTACAATGTGAAAAACAATCAGTTTTCTGTCTTTCTTCTTCACCCTCAAAATTTGTTGTAATGCAGACTCCGCGTCTCTAAATGAAAAATGTCATTTGACATTTAGACGATTTATTTCTTTCATTTTTAAAATACAAATCTTTTATTTCTTATTTCCTGAAATGCACGCACCGTTGATATTCGTTTGTTTCTACAGAAATACTCATTTGTTTTAATAATGCAGTTATATTTCCCGTGTGAGATGCATTCTTAATTAGATATTTGAAAGATAGTCTAGCTTATTTTAATGACAGTTAAGTTAAGTAAATGAAAAGTCACCAGAGACATGAAATTATTTTTAGTTTCAGTATTGTTCCAATATTTATAAAAAGAAAACTATTTAAAAATTTTTTTTTTACATAATTTGTTGATTAAGTCAGACTTACAGTGTCTCTTTTTAATGTGAATTCAAGTTAGTTTTGAATTATAGGCCATTAAGTTAATCATTGTAAAAAAAATAATAAATAAATAAATAAAAAAATAGATAAAAAAAACTACGTTATTTTTTTTATAATTGAAATTTACGAAGTCTAGCTGAACTTCGTAAGTTTTGTAGGTCATATTTATATTAAGCGTGTCAACACCAAAGTTTTAGTTTTGATTGTTTCGTAGACTGTTATTAGTTGTTTTGTTTTGTTTTTTACTTAATTTAAATTAAATAAAAAAAAAAAGATTAATTATTTACAGTTGATAAAACCACATACAGTACAGTACACTATTGTTTTCTAGAAAGCAATGGTATCAGTCATTCAACGGTCAACGTTTGGCAATGTAAACTAAAAAACACTTGTAGAAAATCGAAAAATTGCTTTTATTTAATTTATTAGATAAATAAAATATCTACACTTTTATTTTTTCGTTTAAAAAGAAAACTAAGTGTCAATGAATGAGTTGTATTTTATTTTTATTATTATTATTATTGTTGGAACGCACCTTAAAACATTATTTAATTCAAATATCAAAACATAATGTTTTTGCACAAAGAAAAGTGTATTATTTTCTTTAAACTATTTTTTTCTCTTTTGTCAATGCAATATTTTTTTGTCAAAATGAATTAAAAAATAAATAATTTTGATCAAATCACAGAAAAAAACAAACAAACAAAAAAAACGCAACGGTTAACAACTTTTAAAAACATTGTATGCAGTTGTCTCCCTTAGACTATTTATTTTTCTTGGAAACTGACTATTTAGCCGTATGTAGGTATGGGCAAAAAGGGAGGATAATTCAACGTTTTTATGAGGTATTTTTTCAAAATATACCAATAAATATTAAATGTAGCATAACGATGGTCACTCGTTAAAATTTTCCTACAAAAAAAATTACATGGCGTAGCCAAAACACGTACATAAGAAAAAAATAATACAAGGATACACGCACTAAACTAGGAACGTCCCAAGCAGGTGCATACAGTTTTGACCTTAAAATTTAAAACAATTTAAAAATAATTAAATAAATTCTTTGAAAAAACAAAACAACAAAAAAACAAGAAACAGAGCTTCAATCGTTAGATAAAACCATAAAATTAATCACAATTAAAAGAAAGAATGCATTCAAACCAGTTTTAAAAGTTAGGAATTTTTTTTTTTTTTATTAAAAAAAAAATCTGCATATTTTGAAATATCTACCATTAAAGACCAGTCAAAAAACAAAAAAAAACTCTGATTCTAAAAATCTCCCAAAAATCAAATAATCTAAATAGAAACTATTTATAAACTAGGATCTGCCAAAATGTTACCACATTTTCATTTTTAAAAACGAATTAAAATTAATTAAATTGATTATTTAAGATCAAATTTTTGTTTAAGTCAAAAAATAGTTACATAATAAACATCAGTAAAAAAAAAAAAGAAATGATATTACATTTTAATACAATTTTAACATTAAATTATCCCCGAAATTTTACCAAAACTGGCACTTTGTGCGAAGTTATTTACAGACTACATTGTTTAAGATTTAAAAAATTACAGCAGTTTCTTCTTAAAGATTGTTATGGTAGTTTACCACGCACGCATGAACTCTTCCAACTATAAATAGCAGCAGGTTCTGCACTTAAGCGAGAATTAATATTTCAGCGGATAGCCAATAAGACGCCTCGCATGTAACCGTCTCATTTGTATATTTTTTGTACTACTGTTCTTTGTTAATATATTTTGTTTAACTCATTTCCTCTCTTGTGCTTTATTCTGGCCCCTAACCAGGCCACAACAGAAATCAATAACAAAAAAATTAAATACACTATATAAGAAAAATTACTAACTTGTTGATATTCATGTTAAACTTAATATAATTTTTTTCTTTCCAAACAAAGTGTGTAAAAAACTTGTTATTGAGTTTACATAACCTTTTTATAGGGAAAGAAGTTTAATGTGATATTCTGCATCTTTGGGAGGTTGTAAGTGATAATTTACTAACCCAGATTGATAAACAAAAATATCAGGTAATTATCTGACTTTAATAAAGTTTTCAGTGTTGACGAATCAAATTTCTTTAAATAAATATTACTGTTAGAGTATCCATACATGCTTTGAGGAAACATTTTATATACCTGATTAATAGATAAAATTCATTTAAAATATGAAACTCCTAATTTTAAGTTTTCAAATTTCATGTTTTTACATTCTAAAAACAAATATTTTTTCAATAACAAGCCTACTTTAGTATTGTTATCTAATAATAGGCTGCCATCCTTTAAGACAATATTGATGTATAATTTTTTCATTGATATACAAAACAAAGTAAAAAAAAAAAATAAAAAAATAATAAATCTCTAAAAAATTTTTAATTTAAAAAAATTTTTTTTTTACATTTAATTTCCAGATTTCAATACTTATCTTCTACAAGAGTCTCTCCCTTAAAATATTTTTTCTTCTATTCACACCAGTCTTTTGTCTTTTTATTTATACTGTAATTATTTTCGAAAAGTATATAACCCCCACCAATATTTTGGCACCAAAAAATAAGGGGTGGGGTCAAAGTTAAGTGACCTGAAAAAAATCAATAAGTTTTAAATAAAATAACTGATGCATTATAAAATTCATTTATTCATAGATAAATCACCACTGAAAATTTCATTGAAATCAGATAATTCCCTGATTTTTGGCAATTTTTTTTCAATCAAAAAATACACCTATGAAGTCAAATTGGCAAATCCTATTATAACAAAATTGTTTCATTTAAATTATCAATTGTATGAATTCAAAAAATAATTAATGTTAATCTTTACAATAGAAAGAAAATAATCAATTCTATATGACATATTGATGAGAATATCAGCAAACATTTCAGTGTTCGTCTGTTAAGAATTATGGGTGACCAAAAAGAAATTATCATGACGCGTTCATTGTTTTTAGTTTTTTAAAAGATCCTACAACTTTAAAAAAATAATCGCGTAATTATTTTTTGCAATCATTTTCTATACAATTTTTGCTTAAATAGAATGATTTTTTTTTTTTTTTTTTTTCAAATATTTTTTTAGTCAAATAGGAAAAATAAGAGAGATGTAATTTAATTAAAATCAGATAGATTTCATATTTTTTACTTTCATGAATAATTTTATAACCTTTTGTTTTTAAAAATTCAATAAAAATTGATCCTTTTTAAATATCTAACGCTTCTTTAAAATTTTAAAAATAGAATTTTCAAATTTATTCAAATTACAATAGAAATATTTAAAACCTATTAGTAGGTACTACCAATTTGTTCACTCATTTTCATTTTAAAAATGAATTAATATTTAATCAATCAATTAAGGTAACATTTTTGGTTTTAGTTGAAATGTGTAACAGTAAAAAAAGCAAAATAATATCATATGTGTAATTTATTTTTAGTAATTTTAACAATTAAATTTTGCTAAAAAATTAGCTAATGAAAGATTTATGCATCACTCTAAACAGTCTCTATTATCAGAAAATTGACTAGATGTTTTTATATTAAAGAGTTAAAAAAGAATCTGGCGTTTTGTTTACAAAAGTCAGCAAAAATATGTTAAAAATGCAGAGACCAGGTGGTATAAAAAAACCCAAAAAAATCAAGGAATTATTTGATTTAATAAAAATTTTCAGTGTTGACCTATTTAATCATGAATTCTTTCTTTTAAATTACTGAATCATTTAATCTCAGATTTTTGGTGAATAGTTTGAAAATTTAAAAAAATTTTTATTACCTATTATGAAGAGTGCCCATCCCCTAGCCATTATGGATGGACAATGATGTTCAATAAAGTACTTGGCATTAAAATCTTTTTCATTTATGGTAAAAATGCAGAATAGCGTGAAAGAGGTAATATAATTAGAATTGCATTTTACATATAAAATAGGCATTACATTATGGAAACTTCTGAAGTAGCCTAACCCTATTCCTAAATCTAAAAGGTTTTGGTATTTCCATGAAATGTAATGCTTTTATACGCAGTCTAATGATTTATTATCTCTTGCACATTATTCTGCATTAGTATCCATTTATTTATACATGTCATTTTCAAATATAATATTTCCGATATTTTCATAAATTCTAGAAATACATATACTAAGGATCATACTGCCTGTAAAAGGTAATAGAATTTTTTTTGTACAGAAAGTAGTTTGGACATTTTCTGTTATAGAAAGATAGTGGAATTTAAATGCTTTTTTTTTATAAGCATTGCAGTTAAATTTGAACTGTTTTTGATACCATAAAAAAAGTATGGATGTACTAACAGTAATATTCATCTTAAGAATTCCAATTTGTTTCCCTTGTATAACTTGCATTAGTTAAGTTTATACTAAAACACTCAGGGTATTTAGAGCTATGTCTTAATATATATAGACATAGCCCTAATAGCCTGAGTGTTTTTATTCCAAAAAGGTAAGGGTACAAGTAAACTGAAGAAATCTGCATTATTTTGATAAATACATGCATTATAATATTCTTGATTAATAAGTCACACTGATGGTTTTTAATAAAATTGAGTATTTCCCTGATTTTTGGTAAATTTTTTGTTTATCAGAATTAGTGAATTGTTACTGTAAAATATATGTATCCGGGCTACCACAGTTAAAATATTTCATGGAAATTATTCTGAACAAATCAACCACAGTAAATTTTTTAAACAGGCATTTTTTTTTTCTGCGTGTTTGAACAAAAAGGATATTGCATTGAAATAAAATATAAACATGAGTAATTTTTCCTAGTGTATTTAATGTTTTTTGTATTGATTTCATAATTTTTGATGATTTAATGTTTAAAATGTATTAAAAATTTAATTATATATGTAAAAATGGACCTTTTAAAAAATTTTTTTTTTATTTTTTTTGATTGATGCTCATTGTTACTATTTTTCAACTAAACTACAAATTTAAACCATAAATAATTAATCTTTTAAGTGAAATAGAGACGGGGTTTTTTGTGGTCCCTACATTGAAGCAGTTACCAAAGAATTTCAGATTTTTTCACACTGTACCAATTAGGAATTTGTCTAGATATTTGTTTTTTTATGATTTTCTTCTGACGCATCAGAGATTCTAGTCCCTATATAATATGTAATACATGTACACAATGTCATGTGAAATGTGTGGCAAGACACTGCAAGCATCACCTCTACATCTGGAATCATGTTCTGCAAGTAAAACCCCCCCCCCCCTCCATGAACTTCTTGCTGACTACAACACCGATTCCTGCAGCTAGAGTTTCGGTGGTTCCTGGATGGACATTGGGGCATCCAAGGTTGTAAGCTCTGATGTGGTGCTTACATGTCTGGTGAGAATATGATAGCAGAAGAGGTGCCACTGTACAAACACTACACCAAAGGACATTATTTCAACATTGATGCATGCAGCAAATATGGTGTACAGGTATCAGGTTAATCTAAAAGGCATTTGGCATCACTCCCCTGCCTAAATCTGATAAAATACCAGAATGTTTATAGAGTGGGAGATCTAGTTTGAGTAAAA
>JALAJA010001454.1:0-20386 GCA_023376005.1 Doryteuthis pealeii | reverse complement strand
GGAACAAATATGACATTTTTTCTCTTCTATTTTACATCATTTTTTTCTCTGCAGCCTTCCCTATTCATTTCTTCTTTCGTTTCCTTCTATTCTCATTTTTCTCTATTTCTTCTTCTTATTTATCATCCCCGGAAATAATTCACAAACTGTTAACTGCTTACATAGAGACTTTCTTTCAATTAAATATTTTCACCTAACCTTCTATTTTGCAGAAGATAATTTTTTTTTAAAACTATGTGATTGAGGGACGTAAATTAAAAAAAAAAAATCCTTTTATTTTCAACTAAGCAAATGAATCCTTTAAGCTGTATAAGATTGATTCATTCCTTACAACAAATCCTTAATCTTACATGCAACATAACATTTCCAAAAATTACATTTATCTCATTAGTGATGTTACAAAAAGGTTAATTTTTGACACAGCCTTCACACTATAAGTCCAAACATATCGAAATAATTTTTGAAAAGGTTATTTTTTCCTCTTTCTATTCAAAAGATGTTCATTTCCTTCTTTTTGTCCGATCCAAAATTATTGTTATCTGTGATAATAGAAAAAAAATATCGATCGATTTTTCCTAATCAATATCAATATACTACAGTTTGGTTGGCTTGTTTTCTCCTTACAGTTAAGTGATCAGAGTATTTGCCCTACTGAATATTGTATATTATCGAAGGGAAAATGCGAATATTGTAATACTTATTGAATTAGATTATCTCATTAGTTTATTAATTATTTAGATAGTTATTCCGTACTGAGTTTTCGAATAAGGATTTGGTTTGTTTCTTTATTTAATGGCATATCAATTCTGGGTTATATCAATAGTCCCAAAAGTCATCCTTGTAGAACTGACCACAGTTGAACTAGTTAAACCATAGATGGAAGATGAGGGATAATCTTATCCAACCGGGTATTAGTCAGAAAATGAATGTAAAGCCGAATGGTAGAATTACTTACTAACCATGCACAGTCCAGCTCGTTAGCCACATCACCACGAGGACACCCCTAGGTAATAATTCAGGATTTATTTTTATTTGATTCTATATCAATATTTCATATCTATCTTAGTTATCTATCTATCTATCTGCCCTGTCCATCTCAACCCTTTCATATCTTCGGGTCACCTGTCATATATGATGACCGTCGTCTACACAATTAAACTCTTGCATAGTTTTAACCCCTTATTTATACTCCCTAACTCATTTGATGAAGAATCCATGACTTCAACTGTCCTCAATGGAATTTACCATTTTATTCTTACCTAATTTGAATTATGTGTTGTCTCTTGTGCTCTAATATATAAGAAATGTTGAGTGATATCTTCATCTGCATGTCCCTGTGAGACTGCCATTTGACACATGCCAGGTTCATCCGGTAAATCCGTATGTTCGTGATCTATTCATACTGATAATTTTTTCTAAAACTGGTTTAACGCGTCCAAAATCATTCGACTCATCCACTCACTCCTTATGAAATCAGGAAACTGGCGCCAGTTAGCTCTGTCCGTAGAGAATATTCGCCTAAGAAATCGCATAGTTTCGGCTTCCGATATCAGTGCTCACCAACTCAAGAAAATGAGTTGCACTGCTTGGGTAATCTTTATCTGTGCGGTTAAAAGCATCTGGAAGCTAGTATGTGTGGGACTTCACATTAGATACAACCTCCCTTTCTAGCGCTTAGAGAAAAGGAGGGTAGACTCACATCCATATCTGGGCTGATACCGACCATACGCTTACACCACGACTTTGCTTTACTTCTCGATGAAAATTAGTCGTTGTTTCCTGATTTTTAAATTTCTTTTTATTCTTAATTTGATATTTAATACAAACTCAACATTGAACATGAAATACTATTTGTTTAATCTGTTAAATTTCAGAAGAGAAGATTATTATGTGGAATGCCACGTACCCACGAAACTCCATTCATAAAAGAATGGTGAAGAGTGATGTCCTTCTTTTTAGCAAATTCCAAAATACTATCTTCTGTGTAATAAAACTAAATTATCAATTATCTTTACTCCCGAGCAATGGGCAGGTAGTTATGTCTATATCGTAAGAGTACATGTTTACCTATGAAATAATCTTTGTACCGTTAAAGGTTAACTTTTAAGAAATCCATACTGGCAAGCCAATAACAAATAACTCATTAATTTTTTGATTGCATAAAATATTAAAGCCATGTCAACACGTCTAGCGGTTATTTCTATGCCTAGAGAGTTTAGGGAATTGCGTCATTATCCACATATATTTACATTTTCTGGTAGTTGTTTTTTAAGAGTTTTTTGTGGGAGTTAAAACACAGTTAAATTTATATTTAGTATTTCTATCTAATAAAATAATTTTCCACAGTTGTATGCTCCAAATATCTACCTAATACTAATGATATATATGATTACCAGGTTATGATTTGCTAATTCGTCGAAACGTAGCTGTGTACTGTACTACTGTATGATTGCACCACTTTTGACTTTAACGGAATACCGGGGTAAAAGGGAGATGGGAACTACAAATGAATGCTGCGTACGTTATTTTGGAACAATCCTGGAAGCAAGCATTCACAAAAACAGCAGCTGTACGACTACTTACCTGCATCTTTCCCAAACCATCCTAGTAAGACGAACAAGACATTGCTAGCCCACTACTGAGTAAGGACGAACACATACAGTACGTTCTCATAATCGGAACTACTGCGGCAAATGGACACATCAGGTTTGACCGACCACTAATACATATTTACCCAGCTCTGTTGTGAACACTAGATGCTGTCTATGACCTATTAAGACCATGACCGACAGAGACGGGTAAGCGAGGGATCCGTGCTGCCGCCATGCCTTGGTCATGATCATGATCTATATACTTATATTCCATAAGTATGGAAATTCCTGTAAGCTACGGTTTAAAAAATAAAGTGCCTGGCGTCGGATATTATTATTATGAATAGAATGGTGTTCAAATGTATTCTCCTTGGCAAATTTAAGCGGACAACTTCAAAGGAAATTCAGTGATACAATCGAGCGGAGTGAACAATTTGCTTTTGTGTTTTTGTTTTTTTGTTTTTGTTAAAGAATTCATTATAGCCGGTAACAGTTCCTTGGGAGACTCATGTGCTATAAAAGTATTTGTTGCAATCCTTTCCTATTGTGTATGGAATTAAAATGCTTTGGAGTAATCTCGAGTGGTTTGGCCTCGAGATTTTTGCTCGTATTCCTTCGATGATTTTCGACGAATAGGTACAACTCTGGAGGCAGTTGTTAATTACGATTTCTACAAATCGTTCTGATTTTTTTCGAAAGAATTTCACTCCAGATGAATTTTTTTAAAAACTGAAATTCTGCAGGCCTCGATGAATACCTCATGGATTAATGGAAAGACAAGGAAATTTTTTTTGATGACAGACATTTGAATTATGGCAACGCCGTATATAAATAATATAATAATAATAATAATAAATAATAATAATAATCAATTAATAGAGAAATTGCACAACAGGCTGCAATCTCCTTACTTCGAAGAAAAGGTGCATATGCGAATCACTATTTCTTTCTATAATACTGCCTTGTGGTTGCTAGTATTAATGGTAGGTTGGGTGCGTTGACTTATGTATCTGTTCACCTCTATTTTACGATTTGAAAGCCACACAGATTGGAACGTACATGTAATTCTAATTCCAGGAACATGCGCTTTTAACGGAGTTTCGAACTGACCATAATATCGCGGAAGCAACAAAAACATTTTGTTGCGCAAAAATGGTGAAGACGGAGTAACCAGATTGGTCAAATAAATTTCACTTGAATATGCAAACTCTCCCAAAATTGATCTGCAGGCGTCAGTAGTTCTTTAAACCGTTTGATTCGAAGTTGTTCTTCTAAACCATAGGAGGGCAATTCCTGCGAGCAACACTCGGAGAGTTTAGACACAGTTCGACATCTCACATCCAGTGTGGTTTTCGTTTACCTCACAATATTTGACAAAGGCAACCGGGGGCCTTTGTTTGAATTTGCCTCAATATAACAAAATATGGCAAAACTTTTGACTCATTTCTAGTAATAACTGTAAGCAATTTATACTGTTTTCAAGCTAATATTTTTGCTTTATGAATAATAGCATTATTATTTTCATTTAGTTCCACGTAGGTATTTAAGATAATCGATGGTCTCCAATTATTTGCCGGTACAAAATCTATTCTTAACAATCTTGAAAACTTGATAAACAATTCCTTGTCTCAAATATATCTATTTGGACCCATTAGAAGATAGGAAAACAGTACTCATTTCGGGCCAAAGTTGACCTGGTTGTAATGGCAAAGAAGCTTAGGAACGCACACACCTCCCCCAAAGCCCAGAAAACTAAAAATATTATTTTTTTTGTCATATCTATATACTTATATTCTATAATCATTAGGAATTTCCTTAAGCTACAATTTGAAAAAATTAAAGGCCACTCGCACCAGTATACAATAGCCTTCGATCTCTGCCGTTCTGTCTGTTGTTTTTTTTGTTGTTATGTTTTGTTTTTTGTTGTTTTTCTTCAGTGGACATTAGAGAAGTCTGGTCTGATTCATAGAGATACCGAAAAAACAACAAAACCAAATAGATCCAGTCGATGAGATAAACGGGAAGACTAACACTGCAGCACTTAAACAAAAAGCAACAACACTTAGCAAGAGTTTTTTAGAATTTTTTTGCGATTATTTTTCTCTGTCTCGTCAATTTCTTCGACAGACTTAGGGTTTGAAGTTCTTCGTGACAAACAACACTTGCATTGGTTTTTTTTTGAAAGCCATTACATTCTCTCACGTCTTCTCAAGTTTAAACAAATTACAAGATTAACGCATGGTAGTATTATTCTGCTTCATAATTAGCTGCTTTGGTCGGTTGTGGTTCTTTAACCCTGGGGAAAAATAATTCAATAACATTCAAATTACAATGGTAGATTTTATTCTTCTTCTTAGATTGTCTATTGCTCTCTGTCTCTCCTTTCTTTTCCTTTGTTTGTTTGCTTTTCTACCATATTTTCTAATCTATCTATCTATCTATCTATCTATATATCATATATATATATAATTTACTATATGTACTCTTGTAATACACTTTAATACATCAATTTGACATTCAATATTTGATGTTACTCTTATATTTGTATTATGGTCTGATAGAATCTATGATATACATGATATTTGACTTTATATATAGATTAGATAGATAGATAGACTAGATAGATAGATTATTGTTCTTGTTGTCTAATTAAGAGAGAGTGTGTGAGAGAGGAAGAGAGAGAGAGAGAAGAGAGAGGGTAGGCAAACGAAGAAAACGTCACATAGACCAAAACATCCACACAAAACACACACTCTCTCTTATTAGACACAAAGAACAATATCTATCTATCTATCTATCTATCTATCTATCTATATATATATATAATATATATATATATATATATAGATGATAGATAGATAGATTAGATAGAAATATGGTAGAAAAAGCAAACACCAAAGAAAGAAAGGAGAGACAGAGAGCAATAGACAAAATCTAAGAGAGAATAATCTACCATTGTATTTGATGTTATTGAATTATTTATTCCCCAAGGGTTTAAGAACCACACCGACCAAGCAGCTAATTATGAAGCAGAATAAACTACGCATGCGTTAATACTTGTACTTGTTTAAACTGAGAGACGTGAGAGAATGTATGGACTTTCAAACAATCAGTGTTGTCTTGTCACGAAGACTTCAAACCTAAGTCTGTCGAGAATTGACGAGACAGAGAAAATAATCGCAAAATCTTAAAAACTCTGCTAAGTGTTGTTGCTTTTGTTTAGTGCTCAGTGTTAGTCTTCCGCTTTATCTTCATCGACTGGATCTATTTGGTTTTGTTGTTGTTTTCGGTATCTCTATGATCAGGACAGACTTTCTCTAATGTCCATGAAAAAAAAACAACAAAAAACAAAAAACAAAACAAAAAAAAAAAACAACAGACACGGACAGAAGATCGAAGCTATTGTATACTGGTGCGAGTCGGCCTTTATTTTTCAAATTGTAGCTTAAGGAAATTCTATGATTATAGAATATAAGTATATAGATAATGACAAAAATAATATTTTAGTTTTCTGGGGCTTTGGGGGAGTGTGGCGTTCCTACTTCTTTGCCATTACAACCAGGTCAACTTTGGCCCGAAGTGGTAGTACCTGTTTTCCTATCTTCTATGGGTCAAATAGATATATTTGAGACAAGGAATTGTTTATCAGTTTTCAAGGATTGTAGAATAGATTTTTGTACCGCAAATAATTGGGAGACCATCGATTATCTTAAATAACTACGTGACTATGAAAATAAATGACTATTATTCAAAAAGCAATAGTTACTTGAAAACAGTATAATTGCTTACAGATTATTACTAGAATGAGTCAAAAGTTTTGCAATATTTTGTAATATTGAGGCAAATTCAACAGCCCCGGTTGCCTTTGTCAATATTGTGAAGGTAACGAAACCACACTGGACTGTGAGATGTCGACTGTGTCTAATACTCTCCGAGTGTTGCTCGCAGGATTTGCCTCTATGGTTTAGAGAACAACTTCGAATTCAACGGTTTTAGGACTACCTGACCCTGCCAGATCATTGAGAGTCTTGCAATTCAAGTGAAATTTATTGAACCATCTGGTTACTCCGTCTTCACATTTTGGCAACAAATGTTTTTGGTTGCTTCCGCGATATTATGGTCCAGTTCGAACTCGTAAAGCCATGTTCCTGAATTAGATTACATTGTACGTCCATCTGTGTGGCTTTCAAATCGTAAATAGAGTGAAGCAATACATATGTCAGCGCACCACCTACCATTATACTAGCAACCACAGCTAGTATTATTAGAGAATAGTGATTCCAATGTCACCTTTTCTTCGGAAGTAGGAGAATTGCAGCCTTTGTCAATTTCTCTATTATTATTATTATTATTATTATTATTATTATTATATACGGCGTTGCATAATCAAAGTCTGTCATCAATTTCCTTGTCTTCCATTCTCCATGAGGTAGTTCATCGAGGCCTGCAGATTTTCAGTTTTTAATTCATCTGGAGGTGAAAATTTCTTCGAAAAAATCAGAACGATTTTCGTAGAAATCGATTAACAACTGCCCAGAGTTTGACTATTCGTCGAATCATCGAAGGAATACGAGCAAAAAATCTCGAGGCAACACTCGTAGATTACTCCAAAGCATTTAATTCCATACACAAAAGAAAGATTGAAACAAATACTTATAGCACATGGTCTCCCCAAGGAACTGTTACCGCTATTGATTTCTTTACAAAAAACAAAAAAAAACAAAAACACAAAGCTGTTCACTCGCTCGATTGTGACACTGATTTCTTTGAAGTTGTCGCTTAATTTGCAAGGAGATACATTGACACCATTTCTATTCATAATATATACCGACGCAAGGCAAACTTTATTTTTTAAACCGTAGCTTAAGGAAATTCCATACTTATGGATATAAGTATATAGATCATGATCATGACCAAGGCATGGCGGCAGCACGGATTCCCTCGCTACCCGTCTCTGTCGGTCATCGTTCTTAATAGGTCCTATAGACAGCATCTAGTGTTCACACAGAGCTGGGTAAATATGTTATTGGTGGTCGGTCAACACTGATGTGTCCATGCACAGTAGTCTATTAGAGAAACGTCACTTATGTGTTCGTCCTTACCCAGTAGTGGCTAGCATGTCTTGTTCGTCTTATTAGGATGGTCTGGAAGATAGCAGGTAAGTGGCCGTACAGCTGCTGTTTTGTGAAATGCTGCTTCTAGGATATGTTCCAAATAGTACGTAGCATTCATTTGTATTTCCCATCTCCCTTTTTACCCAGGTGTTTCGTTAAAGTCCAAGTGGTGCAATCATACAGTAGTACATACACAGCTACAGTTTGGACGAATTAGAAACATACTTGGAATCATATAATCATTAGTATTAGGTAGGAATATTTGGAGCCATACAACTGTGGGAAAATTATTTGTATTAGATAGAAATACTAATATATAATTTAACTGTGTGTACTCCTCACAAAAAACTCTTAAAAAACAACTGCACAGAAAATGTAAATATATGTGGATAATGAACGCAATTCCCTAACCTCTAGGCATAGAATAACCCTAGACGTGTTACATATTTATCAATCAAATAATTAATGAGTTATTTTTATTGGCTTGCAGTATGATTTCTTAAAATTACCTTAACGGTAACAAAATATTTCAAGTAACATGTACTCTTACGATATAGACATATACCTGCCATTGCTCAGGATAAAATAATTTATAATTTAGTCTTATTATCAGAAGATAATTTTGGAATCGCTAAAAAGAAGGAAAATCACTCTTCACCATTCTTTTAGAATGAATGAGTTATCGTGGGTAGGTGGCATTCACATAATATCTTCTTCTTTAGTATTTTCCTGAATTTAACAGAATCAGGATAAATAGTATTTCATGTTCAATGTGAGTTTGTATGAAATATAAATTAAGAAAAAAGAATTTAAAAAATCATAACACGACAATTTCATCGAGAAGTAAGCAAAGTCTGTGTGTAGCGTACGGTCGGTATCAGCCAAATAGCGAGTGAGTCTATCTCCTTTTCTTAGCGCTAGAACAGGGAGGTTGTATTGCTAATGTGAAGTCCCACACATACCTTCAGCTTCCAGATGCTTTACCGCACAGATAAGATTACCAAGCAGTGCTACTCATTTTCTGAGTTGTGAGCACTGATATCGAAGCCGAAACTATGCGATTCTTAGGCGAATTCTCTACCGACAGAGCTAACTGGCCCAGTTCCTGATTTCCATAAGGAGTGAGGGATGTCGAATGATTTTGGACCGTACCAGTTTTTAGAAAAAAATTATCAGTATGAATAGACACGAACATACGGATTTACCGGATGAGCACTGGCATGTGTCAAATGCAGTCTCACAGCGGGACATGCAGGATGAAAGATATGCACTCAACATTTCTTATATATTAAAACACAAGAGACAACACGATAATTCAAAATTAGGAAGAATAAAATGGTAAATCCATTGAGGACAGTTGAAGCATGGATTCTTCATGATTAAAGGAGTATAATAAGGGTTAAAAACTATGCAGAGTTTACTTGTGTAGACATACGGTCATATATATATCAGGTTGACACAGATATGAAAGGGTTGAGATGGACAGCAGATAGGTAGATAGATAACTAGATAGATATGAATAGGTTGATATAGATCAAATTAAAAAAAAAAAATCCTGAATTATTCAAAACTAGGGGTGTCCTCGTGGTGATGTGGCTAACGAGGTGGACTGTGACATTGTAGTAAGTAAATTCTTACCCCAGTTACGCTATTACATTCATTTTCTGACTAATACCCGTTGGAAAGATATATCCCTCTCATCTTCCATCTATGATTTAACTAGTTCTACTGCTGTTCATCTACAAGGATGACTTTGACATTGAATAACCCATGAAAATTGATATGCCATTAAATAAAGAAACCAAACCAAACCTTATTCAAAACTCAGTACGGAATAAACTATCAAAATATTAATAAACTATCAAATAATCAAAATTCAATAAGTACTTACAAATATTCGCATTTCCCTTCGATAATATACAAATATTCAGTAGGGGCAAATAACTCTGACACTAACTGTAAGAGAAAACAAAGAAACCAAACCAACTGTAGGTATATTGATATTGATAGAAAATCGATCGATATTTTATTTCTATTATCACAGAATAACATAATTTTGGGATCGACAAAAAGAAGGAAAATGACATCTTTTTGAAAGAAAGAGGAAAAAAATAACCTTTTCAAATTATTTTCGATATGTTTGACCTTTATAGATGTGAAGGCTGTCAAAATTAACCTTTTAGTACATCACTAATGAATAAATGTAATTTTTTGAAAGTTATGTTTGCATGTAAGATTAAGGATTGTTTGTAAAGATGAAATCATCTTACAGCTTAAAGGATTCATTTTGCTTAGTTGAAAATAAAAAGGATTTTTTTTTTATTTACGTTCCTCAATCACATAGTTTAAAAAAAAAATTATCTTCGCAAAATAGAAGGTTAGGTGAAAATATTTAATTCAAAGAAAAGTTCTCTATGATAGCAGTTAACAGTTTGTGAATATCTTTCCGGAGAATAAAAAGAAGAGAAATAGAGGAAAATGAAGAAATAGAAGGAAAAGAAGAAGAAATGAAATAAGGGAAGCTGCAGAAGAAGAAAATGATATAAAAAGAAGGAGAAAAAATGTCATATTTGTTTCCTTTGTTCTTAGAACTTTGCTAAAAGTTCTGTTGAATATAAAATAAAAAGATAAATTTACAACATAATAATAATAATAATAATAATAATAATAATAATAATCCTGGTCAGGAGACCAGACCTAGTATTAAATAACAAGAAAAAGAGAAAGTCATCTCGTGGATTTTGCCGTCCCACCCCATCACCGAGTGAAAATAAAAGAAAGTGAAAAGATAGGCCTTGCTAGATAACTAAGAAAACCGTGAAACGTGAAAGTGAAAGTCGTGCAAATTGTAATTGGTGCCCTTAGAACTACCCCGAAGGGTCTGGAAAAGAGTTTGGGTGAATTGGAAATCAGAGGTTGAACCGGGACCATCCAAACTAAATCATTGTTAAGATCGGCTAGAATACGCAAAAGAGTCCTGGAGACGTGATGTTACTTCAGTGAACCATCGGTTAAGGCGGGTGTAAAAAAACAACAACAACACAAAACTGTATAGAGTCAAATAAATAATAATAATAATAATCTGTACTGAATGGAACGCATAAAATTCTCTGGGACTTTGAGATTAAGACGGGTCACCTTATGCCAGCCAGAAGACCAGACCTATTTTTGCTTATCAAAGAAAAGAGAACATAGGGTGAAGATGAAGGAAAACGAAAAGATAGACAAATACTTGGACCTTGACAGAGAATTGAAAAAGCTGTGGAATATGAGGGTGAAAGTGATACCAATAGTAGTTGGTGCACTAGGAACGGTCCCAAAAGGCTTGGAATAAAGACTGTAGGAACTGGAAATCAGGAAGAATTGAGACCATCCAAACAAAAACATTTCTGAAATCAGCTAGAATATTCAGAAGTGTCCTGGAGATCTGAGAAGACTTGTTGTCACTCAGTCTCCAGTGAAATATCATCAGCTAATTCTGGTGTGAAAAACTCAAAAGGAGTGAAATAATAATTATAGAAGAATGAAGTAAAAAGAAAGAGAAGAAAATGTCATATTTCTTTTAAATCAAAGACCCTGTTGTAAAAAGACCACAGCAAAAGAGAAGTGAGTTTTGTGAAATAGTTTGGAACTCTACTTAATTGGCAGATCTCAAAAGCCGTGATTGTGTGATCAACTGAATTTGATTGTCAATTTGTACCCGAAATCCCTAACAATAAATCTCATTTAAAAGAATACCATGATGTTTATTAGAAACGACATTGGGGTTTTATAACTAACGCTTAAGACCCAAACCAGAGTTTATCTAAATTCACTCGGCCTGTCTCACTAATCGCAATCTAAAATATCTGTTACCGTTTCGTACAGTCACTGATCACAAGCAAATACAATTCATCATCGAACGCTTAATATGTCTACTGTCGGCTGAAGTTGGTCTTTTTCTTTTATTCTTCTTTTTTTCGTATTAATCGAAAAACATGTTTCTTTGTATATCAGGTATTTTTCTCGTCTTTCTTAGCACACAAATCGGTGCCTCTATGTTTGTAGACGACTGACCGGACAAAGCTGGCATTTATGTTTTGTCTTCGCCATTCATTTTTAGTACGTTGATATAAACCCTCAAACCACAGGATCCAGCCATCAGCATACAGATTATTCAACAACTGCCACAAAGAGGATATTCATCCATGTAGATTATTTTTTATACATAGTTTGTGGATGTTATTTTTGATTTTGGTTGGGGATCATAATTACGGTCGTATTATTGCATTGTCCAGAAGTAACGAGAACACTCATAGTAGCGACTAAGAAGGGGTTTTGTAGAAAGAAAATAGAAGATTATGAATACCCAAATCATATATATATATATATATATATATATATATATATATATATATATAATTGGGTGCGTGGTGTAATAGTTAATCGTAGGAAATGGACTCGAGTTCAAATCCTGGACGAGGCTGTTTACATTTCATTTCGCTAGTGCCCTTGGGAAAGGTCTCCATCCAACTACTCCCCACCAGCTATGGGTAAATTGTAGGACATACTGGGCTCTTTAACATTGGCTAGATACCCAGTCTAGGAGAAGGAAAACTCTGAATTCAAACCTGTTAAATTGCGCTTAATAAATTGACCTTGTGTCACTCGTGCGAAAGTGTTGATATATATATATATATAACTAAAATGAATTATGACGTGACTTAGAATACGCTGAATATCCGCTGCTGAGAGATGAGACCCCCCACCAAAGGGATGTTCTGGTATAGCACTAAACTGTATCTGATGGTGAGGCTCAGCTCTGGAGATCTGAGGAATGTGGACTACCCATTCTTTGCCATTACTCCCTAATCCAGTCTGACCCAAAGAAGTAGTATCTATTAGGGTCTCATCTATGAGTCAAATTGATCTGTTAAAATAAATATTCGATGAGATCATGTGCAAAAAAAACAAAAACAAACAAAAAACACTTAAACAAATAAACAAAAAATGTAAATATAAATGTATAATGACTATAATTTCATAACCTCTAGGTACAAAATAACCCTAGACAGGCTGGCATGACGTTAAAACCAATTAATCAATCATGAAAGTAATTAAAATCTCACTTTATTATCATTTCATTACTATAAGTAAACCTGGCAAATCTCGGGTTGCGAAAAATTGTGTGTCTACTGCGGTTTCCATCGTTAAAATCTCGTTTGGACTTTACATCTTATTGGACTAAGTTGAATTTATTATTATCTATCCTTATTTGCGATTAGATTTGATCAAACACTATGCACGTAATTCTTCTATCATCTTCCTGTGATGTATATTCAAATATATTTATGGAGTCAACCGTCTGTTTTATTGCCGTCTCTGGCTTATTTCAATTTATTTATCTATTTCCCAGTTCTTATTCTGTATTGTTTTTCTTTGAACTTAATTCTTATTACAAACGACATCCAGTGTAAACGGTTAAACTTTATGACTATAATTGTGATTATATTTCTAGAGAACAACTTGTTCTGTGTCTACAGTTGCAAATCAATTATATATATATATATATATATATATATATATATATATATATATAAAGTGTTGCGTGTCAAGGACTACTCAGTCACCAGGAATCCATCCTTAAGCATCATGGATCACCACCCATGACCAACAAATGCCCCCACTGGGGGAGTATTATCCCTATGCATAGGCGTATTCTACAGCCCTTGCCGACAGGCATGGGATAAAATAGAAGAGAAAATATGGGAAAGAGCGGCGAAAAGAAAGAAGAGAAGAGAGAGAGAGAGAGAGAGAGAGAGAGAGAGAGAGAGAGAGAGAGAGAGAGAGAGAGAGATTTTGATGTGATATGATTGTTTTATACCATATTTCTATTTCTTTATAATCTCATTCATTCCACTCATTTTGCCGCCAAAATAAAACAATCCGGAAACAATTCAAAAGTCAATACAATTAAAAATTATTGCTTTTCCTTCTTTCCTCCTTGTTAATAACACTTGAGATGAAAATAATATAATGATTAGAAAAATTCATGACACAGATAGGCTAGGATAATTTCTTTGTTGATTTCTTTTTTGTAGGGTGGGGGTTGGGGGAGTCGGTTACAACGTGATAGATGCAATAAACAGCCTTTTTATAAAGAAATAATATATTTTTGTATAGAAAGAAAAAAAATCTCATTTCCTTTATTGACACTCTGGGAAATGAGTTTGAGTTTAATATTGCCTTTAAGATCCGGACGATGAAAACGTTCACTCTGATCCAAACAGTAAAATATTAACAACATAATTAACATAAACCCAACGGCTGTTATATACCTAACATAGGGTATATAATGGTGTGAGAGAGAGAGAGAGAGAGAGAGAGAGAGAGAGAGAGAGAAGAGAGAGAGAGAGAGAGACTGTTGCTTCATTTCTGCTTTACTGCTTCTGCTAATTTCTTGTCTGGCTGTCATCTTTCCGTCTTCTAGTTGTTGTCCCTAACTAAGAGCTTCTTCTGGGCTAACAAAAGTCATTGTAATTAATTAAATGAATCACGGGCCTTTTATTTCTTGATCAAGATTTATTTAGCCCATTCTTATTCGCCGCGCGGGTGAGATTTAACCTCAGCAGAGAAAATCACGTTCTCTCTACCTCAAAGTCAGGTTGAAACTGATTCGCTAACTAATCATGTGACGCGCGAGATTCGCGCCTCTGGGGTCAGGGTCACCAACAGTCCTATTATTTTTCCACTGGCTGATCTGAAAGCCAATGATCCTTTATTCAGCTACAGGATTTGTCAGCAATTCATGATACCATGAATTGTAACACGGCTTACAAGATCTGATTTTTCAAGTTTTCTTTAGAAAACCGGTTTGCGATCATTGCCCTCTCAGTTTCCCCTAAGATTAGTGTTTCTCAACTTTGTCTTCATTGCTGCCCATTTTAGGTGTCAAAAAGGTGCATACACGCATTTGTGTGCCTCTGCACTGAAACACAAAGATACACACCCAGAGATGCAACTGTTTGCATCTCTGGGTGTGTATCTTTGTGAACAGTCTAAGTTCATAAAAAAGATACACTCAATATATCAATGGAGAATTACAATGAGACACACATTTACACACACACACACACACATACACACACACACACACACACACACACACACACACACAAATATATAATTCAATAAATAATTTGAAAAAGAAGCTCAAAATTCTAATAGACGGACTTTTTTCATTTCTTAAGAAAAAGTCATTCTTCATCAAATCGAAGTAGTAGTAGTAGTCGTCGTCGTCATCATCATCATCGATTGTTGCTCCTAATATATTCAATTATTTTACGGAAATATTTACAACAAGTGTATCTGGTGTTTTTCCTTCAGGGTCAAGTGGTAGTAAGTCTCCGTTTAAATTTAAGTCTCCAATTAGCTCTACCTGAAATGAAAATAGCCTTGTCCAGGATTAGAACTCGGGTGGGTGACCATGTCCATTTATTACGACGATAACCATTACGTGACCAGCACCTTCAAATATCAGTGAGTATAAACTACTTAAATAAGG
Organism: Doryteuthis pealeii; assembly: GCA_023376005.1. NCBI lineage: Eukaryota > Metazoa > Mollusca > Cephalopoda > Myopsida > Loliginidae > Doryteuthis > Doryteuthis pealeii. The sequence goes on along the minus strand of JALAJA010001454.1, from coordinate 5,138 downwards.
AGAATAATCCGAATCTCCAGTAAAAAAATACAAAAACGTAATCAGACGGGATGACCTCCTTCCCCAATTGGCACAATATATTTTTTTGGTCATTGCGATGAAGCATCCCACCCAACCCCGGAAGGAATTCCCGTCCTATCGACAAGGCTTAGAATACGCTGACTGTATACCCCCTTTCGAGGAGTAAGACCCCCATCAAAATTAGGTGTCCTGGGTGTCTTTTTTGTTTTTTCTTTCTTTTCTTTCTCTTTCATCATTTTTCCATTTTCTATTATTTTCTGTATTTATTTCTGTCTTTTTTCTCTTTTCTTTCACTTTTTTCATTTTCTGTATTTTTCCTCTTTCTTTCTTTCATTTTCTTCTATCAGTTTTCTTTTCTTTCTTTCTTTCCACCAAATTTCTTTCTTTTATCTTTCTCATTTTTCCTGTCTTTCATTTTCCCTTTTCTTTTATCCTCCTCTTTTCTTTCTTTCTTTCTTTCTTTTTCTTCCAATAAATGTCTTTCTTTTCTTTCTTTCTTTCTTTTTTCCCCAATAAATGTCTTTCTTTCTTTCTTTCTTTCTTTTTCTTCAATAAATTTCTTTCTTTCTTTCTTTCTTTCTTTCTTTCTTCCAATAAATGTCTTTCTTTCTTTCTTTCTTTCTTTCTTTCTTCAATAAATGTCTTTCTTTCTTTCTTTCTTTCTTTCTTTTTCTTCCAATAAATGTCTTTCTTTCTTTCTTTTTCTTCCAATAAATGTTCTTTCTTTCTTTCTTTCTTTCTTTCTTTCTTTCTTTATTGAATGATTTTACTATTGTTTACAACTAACTTTTAATATGTAGTTTTATTATTTCCAACTCCATTTTTTAGAACCGAATTCTCGTATCATTTTCGTCCTTTTTTGTTATTAATAAAAAAAGTTATTTTAAAACATTCAAAAGTATAAAAAAAATAATGCATGATAATAACGAAAACAAATCCATCAAAAACAAAAAAATCTATCTGAAATATTGCTTGAAAAAATATTTCGCTGTTCTCGCAAAAGTAGAACAACTCAATCGATCTTTACCTCTAGTGACTAAAGAGTTCCGATTTCTCGATTAGCTCTCGGCTGCTTGCGGTTCGTTCTAGAGCATCGGATGATTGCGCCTGGTCTTGGAGATAATATCCTGTAATTATAGGATTTTCCCCAGTTGTCTTTTCCCGATTAAAAAATCCACAAAAAATCCCTTTTTATGTCTTTTTTTTTTCATCAGATTTTTTTCAGTCTTGGTTTTATTTTTCTATTCATTTTTGTTTTGTGTCAATACTGTCATGTTTTTCGTCATAAAATATCCTCATTAGAATTTGATGCACAGTTACAATGACAATTGATGGAAGGGAGATTAATTTTAATTATCCAAAGAGTCAAATACAACAGTGACGATTGCTGGTTCGCACCCCAGGGTGTCGATACGCTACCAGGTTAATCCAAGTATTTGGAACAAGAATAGGATTACAACCACCCCCCCAAAAAAAACAAACAAAAAAACAAAAAAACAAAAACAAAACAAAAAAAAACAAAAACAAACTACAAACGGCAGTTAATATTATACGGTGTGCTAATATGTTGAGCCTACAACTTTGGAAGAGATATTACTCAAAATATTCCTATTGTAAAACCATTTCCAACTTATTCTTATAATAAAAATGACCACATTTCTATAGTAAAACTGATTACTTCCAGTGTATCGCTATAGTAAAATGACCATTTATTATGCAATTCTATAGTAAAAATGACCACATTTTTATAGTAAAAAATAACCATGAAAATAATCATTTTCAATGTAAAAACTACATTAAAAATAACAATTTCTAATGTCTGTCTATAATAATCCAGACCACATTTCTATAGTTATAAAACGATCATTTCTATTGTATTTCTATAGTAAAATGATCGCATTTCTATCGTATAAATAAGCATTTCCAATGTTACTCTGTTGTAAAAATGACAATTTCCAATGAATTTATACCGAGAAAAAAATTCCAGTGAATTTCTATACAAAATTTGACCGCATTCTAATTTGTAAAAATGTCAATTTCCAATGTATTTATATCATGACCACATTTATATAATAAAATGAGTATTTCCTATGTATTTCAATAATTATCATATTTCTATGGTAAAAAATAACTATTTTCAAAGTGTATATACAGTAAAAAATACTATTTCCAATGTATTTCTATAGTAAAACTGAGTATTTCAAATGTATTTCTATCGTAAGAATATCACAGTGCATACCGTCAGGCGGGACCTAATCCTCTGGTATTAATTTTCATTAAAGAACTTTTGTTAGTAAAATAATTGAGAATTCATTCCTATATCAAAATCATTTGCCATACATTTTTGTTGTAAAAGCCATTTACAATATATATAAAAAAGTCGTCGGGCGGCCTAAAGTCGGTATCAGCCAATCAGCGAGGGAGTCTATCTCCTTTTCAATAGCGCTAGACCAAGGAGATTGTTTTAGCATCTGAGGTGGAGCGCCACACCTACCATCATCTCCTTACTTTACCGCACAGATCCCTGTGCTACTCATAACGCTGAGTTGGCGAGGACCGGAATCGAACTAGGAACCATGTGGTTTCTAGCCGAACGCTCTACCGACTGAGCTCTACAGTATATTCCTAAAGTAAAATCATTTACAATGGATTTCAATATCAAAACCATTTGCTATACATTTCATAAAGTCCATTTCCAATGCATTCTTATAAATACATTTCCATAAGTAAAGCCTCTGCAATGCATTCCTATTATAAAAACAAACTCTTTGTAATGCATACATGTGTTAAAAACATTACATATATTACTATAGTAGAGGGGAGATCTCGAGGTGTATTGCTAATGTGCTGAACTGCTATATTGTATAAGAGAGCTCGAACTTAAACTGCGTTTTACGTTTTACTTTCGGACTAATACATTTGGGAAAGGTATTAACCCATTCATCCCCTTAGATATGAGTTAAATTAGAACAATTACTATTCTTCTATAGGAATGGCTTTGGTATTAAATAACCCACGAAGTTTGACATACCATTAAGTAAAGAAACCAAAATTAAACATTTCTATACTAAAATCATTTTGCTATAACATTTGTATCGTAAAACCCATTTTCAATTCATGATAAATGTATATCGGTTATTGTCTCCGAGTTTGGTTGAATGACAAACCTACACCGCTGGCATAAACATTACTCAAACATCTCAGAAAAGAATTAACGCGGGAGAATTAACTGAATACGCGAATATTCTCTGAGCATTGACAGTCGAATTAGAAGAATCCACCTCCGTGGATTGAAATAAAGGGTTCGATTCGTAATTCCCAGAGGCTTATCGGAACAAACGGCAACTGAAAAAAGGCCGAAGGCTAAAATGAAGGAAACATCGTGACTATAAATAACAACAACCAAGATGAATAAATCAATGTATAATATTATTTGCTTTTTTTGTTTAATGTACAGGAAAATATTTCCAGCAAAACTCGTGGTTTTTGTTGGCAATCTTTGTGTTGGTTGTTTGACTGTTTTTGTTATACAGCATATCAACCCATTTTACACAATACGTATTTTGTGTGTGGTGTGTGTGTGTGTGGTGTGTGTGTGTTGTGTGTGTGTGTGTGTGTGTGTGTGTGTGTATAACAGTAGTAAAATGTTCATATGAACAAGGTTTCATGTAACTATTCCCTATTTTAATAATAATCATTTGTTTGCGCACATTTGTATAGTTTCAACTATTCCTATCTATTACTAATAATTTATACTTAAGTTATATAGTTTCAAAGTAATTATTTCTATTTGATAATAATAATCATTTATTTGCATAGTTATATAGTTTCAAGTATTCCTATCTAATACTAATATTTTATATATCAGCTATTCTTATTAATGATAATAGTAATAATTCGTATCTACCTCATCGCGAGGCTTAAAATACGCTGACTGTATCTCCTATAAATGGTTAAGACCCCCTCCAAAAAGGGGTGTCCTGGGTATGACACTAATAATACATCTGATGGTGAAGCACCATTTCTGGGGAGTGGTGGAATACCCCATTCATTGCTATTACTCCCAGGTTCACTCTGTGTCTCGCAGTGGTAGTACAAATTAGGGTACCTCTAATAGGGTCAAATAGTTCTCTTTAAAATGTTATTCGTATTCGATAACAAAATATAAATATGAATATATTTACATGATTCCTTAACATCTAGGTTAAATCAAACGTAGGACGAATTAATTTGCCATTAGAATCATCAATCAATACTTTTTACTCGATACAAAATTTAATTTCAAATTTATCCTGAAATAATAAATTAATCATATATCAAATTATTAGATATAACTAAGTTATCAGTGTTTAATAGAATTTACATGAGAAAAAGACCAGTAGCTATAAATGCAAAACACTTTTAATTTCTCCGAATCATTTCTAATAGGAAAGATGGATTTGGTGGGAACAGGGTTAATCACGAATATTAGTTTGTTTGTTTGTTTTTGTTTTAACGGCATATCAACCTCAGTGGGTCATTTAATGCGATAAAGTTTTGAAATAAATCAATTCTTAATGGATAATACATTTTTTTTATAAATACATTTTTCTATTTAACCCATAGTGGGACCCTAACAGGTACTACACTCCGGGTCAGAGTGGACCAGGGAGCAATGGTGATGAAAGGGGTGCTCCACATTCCCCAAACCTCACCAAAACTGGAATGCTACCATCAGAATAGAGTTTAACGTCATTCCAGACATGTAGATGCCGCAGCCCCCGCCTTCTAGCACCCATATGATAAAAAGGGGTTGGGGCTTCCAAACGATATTATGTTTCAGGTTAGAATTTAAGGTGTAAATCACTACGTTCTATTACAATTGCTCTCTTTTGTTGAGTAATAATGCACATGGCTGAAACCAGATTCCTCCATATACGAACTTAGAAAAGCTAGGGAAAAAGGGGCTCAGCAGTTGCTCAAAACTTTGATATTTTGTTACAGTTTTTTCGTTCATTCAAAAATACCTAATTCCTTTAAATATGGGACATAGACTTCACTTCAATGATGGAAAATCATTTCAATAAAGTCTTCTTTCAAGAAAGATGTCTAAATTTGCAGTGAATTTGTAACTTCCA
>JALAJA010001453.1:0-13762 GCA_023376005.1 Doryteuthis pealeii | reverse complement strand
TTTCTTCACGGTGCTAACCTGCAGAATAAAAAATACGGTAATTTACATAAATCATCTGCTCAGTATAGTTGCTCACGGAGCTAAACCTGCAGAATGAGTAAAAAAATACGGTAAATTTACATAAATCATCTGCTCAGTATAGTTTCTTCACGGAGCTAACCTGCAGAAGGTAAAAAAATTACGGTAAATTTACATAAATCATCTGCTCAGTATAGTTTCTTCACGGAGCTAACCTGCAGAAATGGTAAAAAAATACGTAAATTTACATAATCATCTGTTCATATAGTTTCTTCACGGAGCTAACCGCAGAAGGTAAAAATACGGTAAATTTATCATAAATCATCTGCTCAGTATAGTTTCTTCACGAGCTAACCTGCAGAATGGTAAAAAAATACGGTAAATTTACATAAATCATCTGCTCAGTATAGTTTCTTCACGGAGCTAACCTGCAGAATGGTAAAAAAATACGGTAAATTTACATAAATCATCTGCTCAGTATAGTTTCTTCACGGAGCTAACCTGCAGAATGGTAAAAAAAATACGGTAAATTTACATAAATCATCTGCTCAGTATAGTTTCTTCACGGAGCTAACCTGCAGAATGGTAAAAAAATACGGTAAATTTACATAAATCATCTGCTCAGTATAGTTTCTTCACGGCTAACCTGCAGAATGGTAAAAAAATACGGTAAATTTACATAAATCATCTGCTCAGTATAGTTTCTTCACGGAGCTAACCTGCAGAATGGTAAAAAAATACGGTAAATTTACATAAATCATCTGCTCAGTATAGTTTCTTCACGGAGCTAACCTGCAGAATGGTAAAAAAATACGGTAAATTTACATAAATCATCTGCTCAGTATAGTTCTTCACGGAGCTAACCTGCAGAATGGTAAAAAAATACGGTAAATTACATAAATCATCTGCTCAGTATAGTTCTTCACGGAGCGACGCTCAACTTCTAAAGAATGGTAAAAAATACGGTAAATTTACATAAATCATCTGCTCAGTATAGTTCACGAGCTAACCTGCAGAATGGTAAAAAAACGGTAAATTTACATAAATCATCTGCTCAGTATAGTTTCTTCACGGAGCTAACCTGCAGATGGTAAAAAAATACGGTAAATTTACATAAATCATCTGCTCAGTATAGTTTCTTCACGAGCTAACCTGCAGAATGGTAAAAAATACGGTAAATTTACATAAATCATCTGCTCAGTAAGTTTCTTCACGGAGCTAACCTGCAGAATGGTAAAAAAATACGGTAAATTTACATAAATCATCTGCTCAGTATAGTTTCTTCACGGAGCAACCTGCAGAATGGTAAAAAAATACGGTAAATTTACATAAATCATCTGCTCAGTATGTTTCTTCACGGCTAACCTGCAGAATGGTAAAAAAATACGGTAAATTTACATAAATCATCTGCTCAGTATAGTTTCTTCACGAGCTAACCTGCAGAATGGTAAAAATACGGTACATAAATCAAGTAAAACCTGCAGAAGGTAAAAAAATACTAAATTTACATAAATCATCTGCTCAGTATAGTTTCTTCTTCACGGAGCTAACCTGCAGAATGGTAAAAAAATACGGTAAATTTACATAAATCATCTGCTCAGTATAGTTTCTTCACGGAGCTAACCTGCAGAATGGTAAAAAATACGGTAAATTTACATAAATCATCTGCTCAGTATAGTTTCTTCACGGAGCTAACCTGCAGAATGGTAAAAAAATACGGTAAATTTACATAAATCATCTGCTCAGTATAGTTTTCTTCACGGAGCTAACCTGCAGAATGGTAAAAAATACGGTAAATTTACATAAATCATCTGCTCAGTATAGTTTCTTCACGGAGCTAACCTGCAGAATGGTAAAAAAATACGGTAAATTTACATAAATCATCTGCTCAGTATAGTTTCTTCACGGAGCTAACCTGCAGAATGGTAAAAAAATACGGTACATAAATCATCTGCTCAGTATAGTTTCACGAGCTAACTGCAGAATGGTAAAAAAATACGGTAAATTTACATAAATCATCTGCTCAGTATAGTTTCTTCACGGAGCTAACCTGCAGAATGGTAAAAAAATACGGTAAATTTTACATAAATCATCTGCTCAGTATAGTTTCTTCACGGAGCTAACCTGCAGAATGGTAAAAAAATACGGTAAATTTACATAAAATCATCTGCTCAGTATAGTTTCTTCACGGAGCTAACCTGCAGAATGGTAAAAAAATACGGTAAATTTACATAAATCATCTGCTCAGTATAGTTTCTTCACGGAGCTAACCTGCAGAATGGTAAAAAAATACGGTAAATTTACATAAATCATCTGCTCAGTATAGTTTCTTCACGGAGCTAACCTGCAGAATGGTAAAAAAATACGGTAAATTTACATAAATCATCTGCTCAGTATAGTTTCTTCACGGAGCTAACCTGCAGAATGGTAAAAAAATACGGTAAATTTACATAAATCATCTGCTCAGTATAGTTTCTTCACGGAGCTAACCTGCAGAATGGTAAAAAAATACGGTAAATTTACATAAATCATCTGCTCAGTATAGTTTCTTCACGGAGCTAACCTGCAGAATGGTAAAAAAATACGGTAAATTTACATAAATCATCTGCTCAGTATAGTTTCTTCACGGAGCTAACCTGCAGAATGGTAAAAAAATACGGTAAATTTACATAAATCATCTGCTCAGTATAGTTTCTTCACGGTGCTAACCTGCAGAATGGTAAAAAAATACGGTAAATTTACATAAATCATCTGCTCAGTATAGTTTCTTCACGGAGCTAACCTGCAGAATGGTAAAAAAATACGGTAAATTTACATAAATCATCTGCTCAGTATAGTTTCTTCACGGAGCTAACCTGCAGAATGGTAAAAAAATACGGTAAATTTACATAAATCATCTGCTCAGTATAGTTTCTTCACGGAGCTAACCTGCAGAATGGTAAAAAATACGGTAAATTTACATAAATCATCTGCTCAGTATAGTTTCTTCACGGAGCTAACCTGCAGAATGGTAAAAAAATACGGTAAATTTACATAAATCATCTGCTCAGTATAGTTTCTTCACGGAGCTAACCTGCAGAATGGTAAAAAATACGGTAAATTTACATAAATCATCTGCTCAGTATAGTTTCTTCACGGAGCTAACCTGCAGAATGGTAAAAAAATACGGTAAATTTACATAAATCATCTGCTCAGTATAGTTTCTTCACGGAGCTAACCTGCAGAATGGTAAAAAATACGGTAAATTTACATAAATCATCTGCTCAGTATAGTTTCTTCACGGAGCTAACCTGCAGAATGGTAAAAAAATACGGTAAATTTACATAAATCATCTGCTCAGTATAGTTTCTTCACGGAGCTAACCTGCAGAATGGTAAAAAAATACGGTAAATTTACATAAATCATCTGCTCAGTATAGTTTCTTCACGGAGCTAACCTGCAGAATGGTAAAAAAATACGGTAAATTTACATAAATCATCTGCTCAGTATAGTTTCTTCACGGAGCTAACCTGCAGAATGGTAAAAAAATACGGTAAATTTACATAAATCATCTGCTCAGTATAGTTTCTTCACGGAGCTAACCTGCAGAATGGTAAAAAAAACGGTAAATTTACATAAATCATCTGCTCAGTATAGTTTCTTCACGGAGCTAACCTGCAGAATGGTAAAAAAATACGGTAAATTTACATAAATCATCTGCTCAGTATAGTTTCTTCACGGAGCTAACCTGCAGAATGGTAAAAAAATACGGTAAATTTACATAAATCATCTGCTCAGTATAGTTTCTTCACGGAGCTAACCTGCAGAATGGTAAAAAATACGGTAAATTTACATAAATCATCTGCTCAGTATAGTTTCTTCACGGAGCTAACCTGCAGAATGGTAAAAAAATACGGTAAATTTACATAAATCATCTGCTCAGTATAGTTTCTTCACGGAGCTAACCTGCAGAATGGTAAAAAAATACGGTAAATTTACATAAATCATCTGCTCAGTATAGTTTCTTCACGGAGCTAACCTGCAGAATGGTAAAAAAATACGGTAAATTTACATAAATCATCTGCTCAGTATAGTTTCTTCACGGAGCTAACCTGCAGAATGGTAAAAAAAATACGGTAAATTTACATAAATCATCTGCTCAGTATAGTTTCTTCACGGAGCTAACCTGCAGAATGGTAAAAAAATACGGTAAATTTACATAAATCATCTGCTCAGTATAGTTTCTTCACGGAGCTAACCTGCAGAATGGTAAAAAAATACGGTAAATTTACATAAATCATCTGCTCAGTATAGTTTCTTCACGGAGCTAACCTGCAGAATGGTAAAAAAAATACGGTAAATTTACATAAATCATCTGCTCAGTATAGTTTCTTCACGGAGCTAACCTGCAGAATGGTAAAAAAATACGGTAAATTTACATAAATCATCTGCTCAGTATAGTTTCTTCACGGAGCTAACCTGCAGAATGGTAAAAAAATACGGTAATTTACATAAATCATCTGCTCAGTATAGTTTCTTCACGGAGCTAACCTGCAGAATGGTAAAAAAATACGGTAAATTTACATAAATCATCTGCTCAGTATAGTTTCTTCACGGAGCTAACCTGCAGAATGGTAAAAAAATACGGTAAATTTACATAAATCATCTGCTCAGTATAGTTTCTTCACGGAGCTAACCTGCAGAATGGTAAAAAAATACGGTAAATTTACATAAATCATCTGCTCAGTATAGTTTCTTCACGGAGCTAACCTGCAGAATGGTAAAAAAATACGGTAAATTTACATAAATCATCTGCTCAGTATAGTTTTTCACGGAGCTAACCTGCAGAATGGTAAAAAAATACGGTAAATTTACATAAATCATCTGCTCAGTAGTATTTGGTAAAACCTGCAGAATGGTAAAAAATACGGTAAATTTACATAAATCATCTGCTCAGTATAGTTTCTTCACGGAGCAGTGCAGAATGGTAAAAAAATACGGTAAATTTACATAAATCATCTGCTCAGTATAGTTTCTTCACGGAGCTAACCTGCAGAATGGTAAAAAAATACGGTAAATTTACATAAATCATCTGCTCAGTATAGTTTCTTCACGGAGCTAACCTGCAGAATGGTAAAAAAATACGGTAAATTTACATAAATCATCTGCTCAGTATAGTTTCTTCACGGAGCTAACCTGCAGAATGGTAAAAAAATACGGTAAATTTACATAAATCATCTGCTCAGTATAGTTTCTTCACGGAGCGCCCTGGCAGAATGGTAAAAAAATACGGTAAATTTACATAAATCATCTGCTCAGTATAGTTTCTTCACGGAGCTAACCTGCAGAATGGTAAAAAATACGGTAAATTTACATAAATCATCTGCTCAGTATAGTTTCTTCACGGAGCTAACCTGCAGAATGGTAAAAAAATACGGTAAATTTACATAAATCATCTGCTCAGTATAGTTTCTTCACGGAGCTAACCTGCAGAATGGTAAAAAAATACGGTAAATTTACATAAATCATCTGCTCAGTATAGTTTCTTCACGGAGCTAACCTGCAGAATGGTAAAAAAATACGGTAAATTTACATAAATCATCTGCTCAGTATAGTTTCTTCACGGAGCTAACCTGCAGAATGGTAAAAAAATACGGTAAATTTACATAAATCATCTGCTCAGTATAGTTTCTTCACGGAGCTAACCTGCAGAATGGTAAAAAAATACGGTAAATTTACATAAATCATCTGCTCAGTATAGTTTCTTCACGGAGCTAACCTGCAGAATGGTAAAAAATACGGTAAATTTACATAAATCATCTGCTCAGTATAGTTTCTTCACGGAGCTAACCTGCAGAATGGTAAAAAAATACGGTAAATTTACATAAATCATCTGCTCAGTATAGTTTCTTCACGGAGCTAACCTGCAGAATGGTAAAAAAATACGGTAAATTTACATAAATCATCTGCTCAGTATAGTTTCTTCACGGAGCTAACCTGCAGAATGGTAAAAAAAATACGGTAAATTTACATAAATCATCTGCTCAGTATAGTTTCTTCACGGAGCTAACCTGCAGAATGGTAAAAAATACGGTAAATTTACATAAATCATCTGCTCAGTATAGTTTCTTCACGGAGCTAACCTGCAGAATGGTAAAAAAATACGGTAAATTTACATAAATCATCTGCTCAGTATAGTTTCTTCACGGAGCTAACCTGCAGAATGGTAAAAAAATACGGTAAATTTACATAAATCATCTGCTCAGTATAGTTTCTTCACGGTGCTAACCTGCAGAATGGTAAAAAAATACGGTAAATTTACATAAATCATCTGCTCAGTATAGTTTCTTCACGGAGCTAACCTGCAGAATGGTAAAAAATACGGTAAATTTACATAAATCATCTGCTCAGTATAGTTTCTTCACGGAGCTAACCTGCAGAATGGTAAAAAAATACGGTAAATTTACATAAATCATCTGCTCAGTATAGTTTCTTCACGGAGCTAACCTGCAGAATGGTAAAAAATACGGTAAATTTACATAAATCATGCTCAGTATAGTTTCTTCACGGAGCTAACCTGCAGAATGGTAAAAAAATACGGTAAATTTACATAAATCATCTGCTCAGTATAGTTTCTTCACGGAGCTAACCTGCAGAATGGTAAAAAAATACGGTAAATTTACATAAATCATCTGCTCAGTATAGTTTCTTCACGGAGCTAACCTGCAGAATGGTAAAAAAATACGGTAAATTTACATAAATCATCTGCTCAGTATAGTTTCTTCACGGAGCTAACCTGCAGAATGGTAAAAAAATACGGTAAATTTACATAAATCATCTGCTCAGTATAGTTTCTTCACGGAGCTAACCTGCAGAATGGTAAAAAAATACGGTAAATTTACATAAATCATCTGCTCAGTATAGTTTCTTCACGGAGCTAACCTGCAGAATGGTAAAAAAAATACGGTAAATTTACATAAATCATCTGCTCAGTATAGTTTCTTCACGGAGCTAACCTGCAGAATGGTAAAAAAAATACGGTAAATTTACATAAATCATCTGCTCAGTATAGTTTCTTCACGGAGCTAACCTGCAGAATGGTAAAAAAATACGGTAAATTTACATAAATCATCTGCTCAGTATAGTTTCTTCACGGAGCTAACCTGCAGAATGGTAAAAAAATACGGTAAATTTACATAAATCATCTGCTCAGTATAGTTTCTTCACGGAGCTAACCTGCAGAATGGTAAAAAAATACGGTAAATTTACATAAATCATCTGCTCAGTATAGTTTCTTCACGGAGCTAACCTGCAGAATGGTAAAAAAATACGGTAAATTTACATAAATCATCTGCTCAGTATAGTTTCTTCACGGAGCTAACCTGCAGAATGGTAAAAAAATACGGTAAATTTACATAAATCATCTGCTCAGTATAGTTTCTTCACGGAGCTAACCTGCAGAATGGTAAAAAATACGGTAAATTTACATAAATCATCTGCTCAGTATAGTTTCTTCACGGACCTGCAGAATGGTAAAAAAATACGGTAAATTTACATAAATCATCTGCTCAGTATAGTTTCTTCACGGAGCTAACCTGCAGAATGGTAAAAAAATACGGTAAATTTACATAAATCATCTGCTCAGTATAGTTTCTTCACGGAGCTAACCTGCAGAATGGTAAAAAATACGGTAAATTTACATAAATCATCTGCTCAGTATAGTTTCTTCACGGAGCTAACCTGCAGAATGGTAAAAAAATACGGTAAATTTACATAAATCATCTGCTCAGTATAGTTTCTTCACGGAGCTAACCTGCAGAATGGTAAAAAAATACGGTAAATTTACATAAATCATCTGCTCAGTATAGTTTCTTCACGGAGCTAACCTGCAGAATGGTAAAAAAATACGGTAAATTTACATAAATCATCTGCTCAGTATAGTTTCTTCACGGAGCTAACCTGCAGAATGGTAAAAAAATACGGTAAATTTACATAAATCATCTGCTCAGTATAGTTTCTTCACGGAGCTAACCTGCAGAATGGTAAAAAAATACGGTAAATTTACATAAATCATCTGCTCAGTATAGTTTCTTCACGGAGCTAACCTGCAGAATGGTAAAAAAATACGGTAAATTTACATAAATCATCTGCTCAGTATAGTTTCTTCACGGAGCTAACCTGCAGAATGGTAAAAAATACGGTAAATTTACATAAATCATCTGCTCAGTATAGTTTCTTCACGGAGCTAACCTGCAGAATGGTAAAAAAATACGGTAAATTTACATAAATCATCTGCTCAGTATAGTTTCTTCACGGAGCTAACCTGCAGAATGGTAAAAAAATACGGTAAATTTACATAAATCATCTGCTCAGTATAGTTTCTTCACGGAGCTAACCTGCAGAATGGTAAAAAAATACGGTAAATTTACATAAATCATCTGCTCAGTATAGTTTCTTCACGGAGCTAACCTGCAGAATGGTAAAAAAATACGGTAAATTTACATAAATCATCTGCTCAGTATAGTTTCTTCACGGAGCTAACCTGCAGAATGGTAAAAAATACGGTAAATTTACATAAATCATCTGCTCAGTATAGTTTCTTCACGGAGCTAACCTGCAGAATGGTAAAAAAATACGGTAAATTTACATAAATCATCTGCTCAGTATAGTTTCTTCACGGAGCTAACCTGCAGAATGGTAAAAAAATACGGTAAATTTACATAAATCATCTGCTCAGTATAGTTTCTTCACGGAGCTAACCTGCAGAATGGTAAAAAAATACGGTAAATTTACATAAATCATCTGCTCAGTATAGTTTCTTCACGGAGCTAACCTGCAGAATGGTAAAAAAATACGGTAAATTTACATAAATCATCTGCTCAGTATAGTTTCTTCACGGAGCTAACCTGCAGAATGGTAAAAAAATACGGTAAATTTACATAAATCATCTGCTCAGTATAGTTTCTTCACGGAGCTAACCTGCAGAATGGTAAAAAAATACGGTAAATTTACATAAATCATCTGCTCAGTATAGTTTCTTCACGGAGCTAACCTGCAGAATGGTAAAAAAATACGGTAAATTTACATAAATCATCTGCTCAGTATAGTTTCTTCACGGAGCTAACCTGCAGAATGGTAAAAAAATACGGTAAATTTACATAAATCATCTGCTCAGTATAGTTTCTTCACGGAGCTAACCTGCAGAATGGTAAAAAAATACGGTAAATTTACATAAATCATCTGCTCAGTATAGTTTCTTCACGGAGCTAACCTGCAGAATGGTAAAAAAAATACGGTAAATTTACATAAATCATCTGCTCAGTATAGTTTCTTCACGGCTAACCTGCAGAATGGTAAAAAAATACGGTAAATTTACATAAATCATCTGCTCAGTATAGTTTCTTCACGGAGCTAACCTGCAGAATGGTAAAAAAATACGGTAAATTTACATAAATCATCTGCTCAGTATAGTTTCTTCACGGAGCTAACCTGCAGAATGGTAAAAAATACGGTAAATTTACATAAATCATCTGCTCAGTATAGTTTCTTCACGGAGCTAACCTGCAGAATGGTAAAAAAATACGGTAAATTTACATAAATCATCTGCTCAGTATAGTTTCTTCACGGAGCTAACCTGCAGAATGGTAAAAAAATACGGTAAATTTACATAAATCATCTGCTCAGTATAGTTTCTTCACGGAGCTAACCTGCAGAATGGTAAAAAAATACGGTAAATTTACATAAATCATCTGCTCAGTATAGTTTCTTCACGGAGCTAACCTGCAGAATGGTAAAAAAATACGGTAAATTTACATAAATCATCTGCTCAGTATAGTTTCTTCACGGAGCTAACCTGCAGAATGGTAAAAAAAACGGTAAATTTACATAAATCATCTGCTCAGTATAGTTTCTTCACGGAGCTAACCTGCAGAATGGTAAAAAAATACGGTAAATTTACATAAATCATCTGCTCAGTATAGTTTCTTCACGGAGCTAACCTGCAGAATGGTAAAAAAATACGGTAAATTTACATAAATCATCTGCTCAGTATAGTTTCTTCACGGAGCTAACCTGCAGAATGGTAAAAAAATACGGTAAATTTACATAAATCATCTGCTCAGTATAGTTTCTTCACGGAGCTAACCTGCAGAATGGTAAAAAAATACGGTAAATTTACATAAATCATCTGCTCAGTATAGTTTCTTCACGGAGCTAACCTGCAGAATGGTAAAAAAATACGGTAAATTTACATAAATCATCTGCTCAGTATAGTTCTTCACGGAGCTAACCTGCAGAATGGTAAAAAATACGGTAAATTTACATAAATCATCTGCTCAGTATAGTTTCTTCACGGAGCTAACCTGCAGAATGGTAAAAAAATACGGTAAATTTACATAATCATCTGCTCAGTATAGTTTCTTCACGGAGCTAACCTGCAGAATGGTAAAAAAATACGGTAAATTTACATAAATCATCTGCTCAGTATAGTTTCTTCACGGAGCTAACCTGCAGAATGGTAAAAAAATACGGTAAATTTACATAAATCATCTGCTCAGTATAGTTTCTTCACGGAGCTAACCTGCAGAATGGTAAAAAAATACGGTAAATTTACATAAATCATCTGCTCAGTATAGTTTCTTCACGGAGCTAACCTGCAGAATGGTAAAAAAATACGGTAAATTTACATAAATCATCTGCTCAGTATAGTTTCTTCACGGAGCTAACCTGCAGAATGGTAAAAAAATACGGTAAATTTACATAAATCATCTGCTCAGTATAGTTTCTTCACGGAGCTAACCTGCAGAATGGTAAAAAAATACGGTAAATTTACATAAATCATCTGCTCAGTATAGTTTCTTCACGGAGCTAACCTGCAGAATGGTAAAAAAATACGGTAAATTTACATAAATCATCTGCTCAGTATAGTTTCTTCACGGAGCTAACCTGCAGAATGGTAAAAAAATACGGTAAATTTACATAAATCATCTGCTCAGTATAGTTTCTTCACGGAGCTAACCTGCAGAATGGTAAAAAAATACGGTAAATTTACATAAATCATCTGCTCAGTATAGTTTCTTCACGGAGCTAACCTGCAGAATGGTAAAAAAATACGGTAAATTTACATAAATCATCTGCTCAGTATAGTTTCTTCACGGAGCTAACCTGCAGAATGGTAAAAAAAACGGTAAATTTACATAAATCATCTGCTCAGTATAGTTTCTTCACGGAGCTAACCTGCAGAATGGTAAAAAAATACGGTAAATTTACATAAATCATCTGCTCAGTATAGTTTCTTCACGGGCTAACCTGCAGAATGGTAAAAAATACGGTAAATTTACATAAATCATCTGCTCAGTATATAGTTTCTTCACGGAGCTAACCTGCAGAATGGTAAAAAAATACGGTAAATTTACATAAATCATCTGCTCAGTATAGTTTCTTCACGGAGCTAACCTGCAGAATGGTAAAAAAATACGGTAAATTTACATAAATCATCTGCTCAGTATAGTTTCTTCACGGAGCTAACCTGCAGAATGGTAAAAAAATACGGTAAATTTACATAAATCATCTGCTCAGTATAGTTTCTTCACGGAGCTAACCTGCAGAATGGTAAAAAATACGGTAAATTTACATAAATCATCTGCTCAGTATAGTTTCTTCACGAGCTAACCTGTGCTCAGTATAGTTTCTTCACGGAGCTAACCTGCAGAATGGTAAAAAAATACGGTAAATTTACATAAATCATCTGCTCAGTATAGTTTCTTCACGGAGCTAACCTGCAGAATGGTAAAAAAATACGGTAAATTTACATAAATCATCTGCTCAGTATAGTTTCTTCACGGAGCTAACCTGCAGAATGGTAAAAAAATACGGTAAATTTACATAATCATCTGCTCAGTATAGTTTCTTCACGAACCTGCAGAATGGTAAAAAATACGGTAAATTTACATAAATCATCTGCTCAGTATAGTTTCTTCACGGAGCTAACCTGCAGAATGGTAAAAAAATACGGTAAATTTACATAAATCATCTGCTCAGTATAGTTTCTTCACGGAGCTAACCTGCAGAATGGTAAAAAAATACGGTAAATTTACATAAATCATCTGCTCAGTATAGTTTCTTCACGGAGCTAACCTGCAGAATGGTAAAAAAATACGGTAAATTTACATAAATCATCTGCTCAGTATAGTTTCTTCACGGAGCTAACCTGCAGAATGGTAAAAAATACGGTAAATTTACATAAATCATCTGCTCAGTATAGTTTCTTCACGGAGCTAACCTGCAGAATGGTAAAAAAATACGGTAAATTTACATAAATCATCTGCTCAGTATAGTTTCTTCACGGACTAACCTGCAGAATGGTAAAAAATACGGTAAATTTACATAATCATCTGCTCAGTATAGTTTCTTCACGGAGCTAACCTGCAGAATGGTAAAAAACGGTAATTTACATAAATCATAGTATTTTCTTCACGAGCTAACCTGCAGAATGGTAAAAAAATACGGTGCTCAAAGCTAAAGAAATGGTAAAAAAATACGGTAAATTTACATAAATCATCTGCTCAGTATAGTTTCTTCAGCGGAGCTAACCTGCAGAATGGTAAAAAAATACGGTAAATTTACATAAATCATCTGCTCAGTATAGTTTCTTCACGGAGCTAACCTGCAGAATGGTAAAAAATACGGTAAATTACGGTAAGTTTCTTCATAACCTGCAGAATAAAAAAATACGTAAATTTACATAAATCATCTGCTCAGTATAGTTTCTTCACGGAGCTAACCTGCAGAATGGTAAAAAAATACGGTAAATTTACATAAATCATCTGCTCAGTATAGTTTCTTCACGGAGCTAACCTGCAGAATGGTAAAAAAATACGGTAAATTTACATAAATCATCTGCTCAGTATAGTTTCTTCACGGAGCTAACCTGCAGAATGGTAAAAAAATACGGTAAATTTACATAAATATCTGCTCAGTATAGTTTCTTCACGGAGCTAACCTGCAGAATGGTAAAAAAATACGGTAAATTTACATAAATCATCTGCTCAGTATAGTTTCTTCACGGAGCTAACCTGCAGAATGGTAAAAAAATACGGTAAATTTACATAAATCATCTGCTCAGTATAGTTTCTTCACGGAGCTAACCTGCAGAATGGTAAAAAAATACGGTAAATTTACATAAAATCATCTGCTCAGTATCTTCACGGAGCTAACCTGCAGAATGAAAAAATACGGTAAATTTACATAATCATCTGCTCAGTATAGTTTCTTCACGGAGCTAACCTGCAGAATGGTAAAAAAATACGGTAAATTTACATAAATCATCTGCTCAGTATAGTTTCTTCACGGTGCTAACCTGCAGAATGGTAAAAAATACGGTAAATTAACATAAAATTCATCTGCTCAGTATAGTTTCTTCACGGAGCTAACCTGCAGAATGGTAAAAAAATACGGTAAATTTACATAAATCATCTGCTCAGTATAGTTTCTTCACGGAGCTAACCTGCAGAATGGTAAAAAATACGGTAAATTTCATAAATCATCTGCTCAGTATAGTTTCTTCACGGAGCTAACCTGCAGAATGGTAAAAAAATACGGTAAATTTACATAATCATCTGCTCAGTAAATAGTTGCTTCACACGGTGCTAACCTGCAAATGGTAAAAAAAATACGGAATTTACATAAATCAATCTGCTCAGTTATAGGTTTCTTCAAACGGAGCTAACCTGCAGAATGGTAAAAAATACGGTAAAATTTACATAAT
>JALAJA010001451.1:0-10787 GCA_023376005.1 Doryteuthis pealeii | reverse complement strand
ACATTATATCTGGAAAAAAGATTTAAGTACTTAATTTTAAGGATAATGATGGGCTAGAAGTCGGGAATTGAATTTACAGTACTGGCCATCTGCTGTCCGGGAGCAGGGAGGTGGAGGAGAATTTTATAAAATACAGCTAAACTCCAGCACTTAGGCAGTTAGAGCCGGGCTGTTGATGGTGAAAGCACCGGTAGAGATACCAGTAGCCAGCCAGTTGGATAACAGGAGTATTCACAGACTCCCTTCTTTCTACCACTCTGTTTACAAACACTGTAGTTGTTGCTTGTTTTTATCCTTGGAACCTGCTCTGACTCATGCCTTCAAATGGCCAGCACAGAATATCACAATCTTTGAGGGTCTAGAATCGTGCATTGAAGGTGCAAGAGCACAGAACAGTAGTCTAAACAATTCTAAATGTTGTTTTAAAAAACAGAAGTAATTATTGCAATCTTACTAGCTAGAAACTGTACAGACTTGCAACCAAAGAATTAACCCTCCACAGGCATGCCATATTCTGAACTCTGCTGCCCTGGAATGGATTGTTGAAACTCGGTGTCTGGCAACTGACCGGTAAACGCTCATAAGCATTAATCATTAACAAAAGCAACCTTGAGCACCTTTTTGATCTCCGTGTTCTGGAGTTGAATGAAAAGTAGCAGATGGAATGACTGGAAGAAGCAATCGAGCTGTGTACCTCTCTGCCATTGATGTTCACTGACTTATCTTGTCTTTTTTGTTGTTCCCTCTCTTTCTTCTTGGTCATTAATTTAGTACCTTTTGGTAGGGGCCATCAAGGACATTAATCATGATCAAAACGTGTAAAGGTCCTCAAAGTAGCTAGCAGATGACACGAGTAACAGCCAGAGAGAGCAGTGCAGCGAATGCAATGAAAAAAGTTGTATCCTGTACACCTGGTGTTTTTTTTATTTGTCTTCATAACTCACTAAAAATGATTGTTTCTTGTGATGAAGTGTAAATTGCTGTTTTTCTTTTAATGTATGAATTTAATGAAAAAAAAAAACTTTTTACTGTTAATTAAACTTAAATTAAAATGGTTTTTTTTTGGATATGGTAAAAATTTAAATCTTAAGGCCTCACAGTTTAACCATACAATTTATTTAAGAAACTTTAGTTGACTCAAAAGATAGCTTAGTCATCCTACTTATTTACCATAGCTGGAGCGAAAATAAATAAATGGTGATTGCCATGAAATGACCAAAACAAATCCCTATTAAATGTATCAAAAATAAAATTGCGCATATGTTAATGATATTTTTCTTTTTTTTAATGATGGCGGGGCTCATTATTACTACTTATCGATTTAGACAAAAGTTTGACTTTAAATAATAAGTTTAATTAATTTTAATAATACTGGAGATACGCGACCAGCCACATGAAAATATTGCTTCCCTGGTAATATGTGTTGGGTATGATCGGCTCAAGGTTTCACATTTGCTGTTGGCGGTATCATTACAGAAGCATTTGCCAGACCCTCTTTTGTGCCACCAAAACCCAGTGTCCTTGGTGAATGGCAACAGTGGTATTTCTGAAGAGGTCTGGCCAAATGCTTCCTGGTAATGATACCCAACAGAAATGTGAAACCCTTGGAGCCGATCATACACCAACACATTTTACCAGGAAGCCACATATTTTCATGTGGCTGGTCGGCGTACTCCAGTATTTTATTAAATTAATTAAATCTATTATTAAAGTCAAACTTTTGTCTAAATCGATAAGTAGTACATAATGCCATCATTAAAAAAAAAAAATATCATTACATATGCAATTTATTTGATACATTTAATGGGATTTGTCAATTTCGATGCAATCCACCATTTAGTTATTTTCGCTCCAGCTATGGTAAATAGTAGGATGGACTAAGCTCATCTTTTGAGTCCCAACTAAAGTTTCTTTTAATAAATTGTATGGTTAACGTAGGGCCTTAAGATTTATTTTTACCATCATCCAAAAAAACAAAAACAATTTTATTTAAGTTTAAATTAACAGTACAAAAGTTTTTTTTTTTCATTAAATTCATACATTTAAAGAAAAAACAGCATTTACACTTCATCACAAGAAACAATCATTTTAGTGAGTTATGACAGACAAATAAAAAAAAACACAGGTGTACAGCGATTACAACATTTTTCATTGCATTCGCTGCACTGCTCTCTCTGGCTGTTATCTCGTGTCATCTGCTAGCTACTTTGAGGACCTTTACACGTTTTGATCATGATTAAGTCCCTGATGGGCCCCCTACCATAAGGTATACAATTAATAGACCAAGAAAGAAGAGAGAACAAACAACAAAGACAAGATAAAGTCAGGCGTGAACATCAAAATGCAGAGAGGTACACAGCTCGCATTGCTTCTTCCAGTCATTCCATCTGCTACTATTTCATTCACTCCAGAAACACGGAGATCAAAAAGGTGCTCAAGGTTGCTTTTGTTAAGATGATTAATGACCTTATGAGCGTTTACCAGGTCAGTTGCCAGACACCGAAGTTTCAACAAATCCATCCCAGGAGCAAGACGTTCAGAATATGGCAGATGCCTGATGGAGGGTATTCGTTTGGTTGCAAGTCTTTGTACAGTTTCTAGATATGTACATTGCAAATATTTCACTTCTGTTTTTGAAAACAACATTTAAATTCTAGATACCTGTTCTGTGCTCTTGCACCTTCAATGCACGATGTCTAGACCCTCAAACATTTGATATTCTGTGCTGGCCAATTTGAAGGGCATGAGTCAAGACAGGTTCACAAGGATTAAAAAACAAGCAACAATACAAGTGTTTGTAAACAGAGGGACGTCTTCACTCTATCCAACTGGCTGGCTACTGGCTATCTCTACCGGTACTTTCACACATCAACAGCCCGGCTCTAACTGCCTAAGTGCTGAGTTTAGCTGATTTATGTAAAATTCTCCTCCCCATCCCCTGCTCCGGACCACGCAGATGGCCAGTACTTAAATTCAATTGCCGACTTCTAGACATCATTAATCCTTTAAATTAAAGTAAATTAAATCTTTTTCCAGATATAATGTCTTCAATACGTCCACCATTAAGTTTTTCCAAAAGAGATTTCTCATAAAATCCTTTTTGCTTTTAGTGCCTAGATGCCTAAGATATTATCCCCAAGTGTCTTATTTCACAGTGGTCATTAACCCTCTCAAACCTTACGGCCTAATCTTTTGTGTTTGTTAAAATGGAAAAACACCACCCATTTACTTATGCCCTGGTTTAACATATTCTATTTTTATTCATTTATTCTGACCATGTTCTCCTTCCATTATAGTATCACAGATAAATATTCTAATAGTAACATAGCAGTGTCTACATATACTATTTTAAAAAAGATGGAAATAATAAAAAAATTGTTAATAACTAGAACTTTTTATTCAAAAACGTGATATGAAATAAAACAAAAATAGGAATCCAACTGACTCACTCACTCTCAAATTTCCCAGCACCCTTCAATTCTCGCTATCAAGTCTCATCTACAGAGATTTCCATCCACCCCCGCATGATTCTAAAAGTCTTTGTGTTTAACACACACAATTTTCCTCATCTGCCTTTATTACTTCTAGTGGTTTAACTCTCCTTTCATGTTTGTACAAAACTCTCCATCTCCTAAGAGAGATTACACCATTCTTAATCTTTTCTTAGTTTTAATGGTCTTTCTGAACTTCTATTGATACCCATACACAATACACCCACCTACACATATATAATATATGTATACACACATACACATGATCACACTGAATACTACTTACTACTGGTCTTACTACTACATATTCAATATAACTAATCATAGAATTATATTTGCACCAGATTTGCATTCTGCACCTATGCATTGTGCATTAATGCATATTGTCAGATTTATTTTTCATCTTAAAATTAAGAGATTGTCCTTATGTAGACTTAAAGGAAACCGTAGCAAACATTTTCTCCAATTTTTCTTTAAAAAGATAGTTGATATTTTAATTTCCTCAGAATTGTGAACTTGTTAGTAATGTTTTTTTAAGCATATCTTTATATAGTATTCCCTTATTATATGGAAAATATGTTTTTATTACTACTACACAAGCATGATAGAATTTATTTATATTGTCCATTTTACAAATTTTGAGAGGAGTTGTTAAATTTGGTTGAATACTATCAAGATATATTAGATATCATTCACCTACAAGAGAGAGTGATGTGATAGCTGTTGATTTAGTGCATCCTGTGATGCACATGTTTGCTTTGAATGAGTCCCCAGGAATTTGATGGGTCCCAACCAAAGTTACTGATAAATTGTAAGGTTTTTTTATGATATGGGGAAACAACTAAAGCCACCCTAACTCCTACCTTTGTAACCTATGCTGTGTAATTAATTTCTAAGGAACTATGAAAATGTATTTACATTAACTTGAAATAGTAGGGGAAGAAAAAAAACTGGGATGCATGGATACAACTTCACTGTGTCGTTTTACATTTTTGTGCATCAGGGACACAGGACACATACCTAACAGACATCTCTACATATATATATATATATGTATTCATATTGAATATCATGAATGTATTTAATAGCATTCCCAATTGATTTTTTTTTATTTAAGGTTATTTTATTTAATCATATTAGTTAAATAGAGCAGTGTAAATGGAGTTCAAAACTGGTTGAAAAAATGGTCAAAGTTACGAGAATTTAAAGCCCCGATATTGCGGGTACAAAAGTGGAATGATTTTGTTTAAAAAAATATGTCAAATCACAAACCAATTCAAAACAAGAAATTTCATATTCTTGCACCATTTCTTTATTTTGGAGCAATTTTGATTAAAACTTGACATTCTTATGTACAATTGTATGTTCTTTCTGATTCTGCACTCAAATTGTATGTATCTCTCTGCTGTAACTCATTATTTAAGAATAGAGTTATGAATAGTATTTTTATTTATGTTTGCTACACGATTATTAAAATTTTCATTTTTAATACTGCATGTATACACGTATATAGTATTAATTTAAAATATAAACATCACTTTGAACTTAAAATACATTAATTGAAATATGAGCTGATTGTAATATCATAATACAAAATTAATATTAAATTCATTAAATACCAACAAATTCTTGAATCTGTTTCTTTCTTTTTTCTTCTTTTTAAATATATGTCAATTCTTATTCATTCACAGATATCAACTGCATTGGAAAAAATGGGGTTGAAATGTAAAATACACATTCAAACACCTAACAAATAACAAATATATTCTTCTGATGTGTGTGGATCTACATATTGAGAACTCACAGGACAATTCTTTTCTTGAAAATTTATTACATGTGTGCTTTCTCTTGGTCAATATTTCCAAAGAACAAGTGCAAAAAAGAGACTCTAAAGAAACCCAACTTTTTTCATTGAAAGATCAGAAATGAATTAATAAATAAATATCCTCGATTTGCAGACCAGCATTATCGCATAGTCTGGATAAATAAAAGACACATTCAAATACATGCTGAAGGAAAAAAGGTATATTCACTAAAGTGTAGATCGCATATTAACAGAGTTTGGAATTGAATATATGAACATTTTCCGAAATTCACATATCAAATTTTCAGTAAGTTCTAGTTTGAAGCAATCATGCAAACACACATGGAGAGAAAAAAATTCTTGTGAATCTGTGGATCAGTATTTTCATACAGTTCTCATTTGAAATCACACATGCGAAGACCACTGGGGAGAAGCCATTTTCTTGTGAAGTCTGTGGATCAGCATTTTCCAAGAGTTCCAGTTTAAAATCACACATGCGAACACACACTGGAGAGAAGCCATTTTCTTGTGAAGTCTGTGAATACCGTTTTCAGACCCATCTGGTTTAAGAGGGCATATGCGAAAACACACTGTGAAAATTTCTTGTGAGTCTGTGGATTGGCATTTTCATACAGTTCCCATTTAAAGACCACAGACAACACACACTAGAGAGAAGCCATTTAATTGTGAAGTCTGTGGATCTGCATTTTCACAGAGTTCTAATTTGAGAAGACACATGAAACACACACTGGAGAGAAACCATTTACTTGTGAGGTCTGTGGAACGGCATTTTCACAAAGTGGTGGTTTGAAATCACACATGCGAACACACACTGGAGAGAAGCCATTTAATTGTGAAGTCTGTGGATCAGCATTTTCACAGAGTTCAACTTTGAAATCACACGTGCGAACACACACTGGAGAGAAACCATTTCTTGTAATGTTTGTGGATCAGCATTTTCAGATCATTCCAGTTTTAAATCTCACATGCTAAGACATACTGGTGAGAAATCCTTTTCTTGTGAAGTCTGTGGATCAGCATTTTTACAGAAATCCCATTTGAAAAGACACATGCAAACACACACTTGAGAGAAGCCATTTTCTTGTGAAATCTTTTCATCCGCTTTTTCTGAATCTTCCAGTTTAAGAAGACATATGCTAACACACACTGGAAAGAAACCATTTTCTTGTGAAGTTTGTGGATCGGCATTTTCGCAGAATTCCCACTTAAAAGAACACATGTGAACACACACTGGAAAGAAACCATTTTCTTATGAAATCTGTGGGTCTGCTTTTTCTAGTTGTAAAACCTCATGAATTGACTATATACTAAATTTCTGCTTTTAAAAAAGCTGACGTACTCCACCAACACTATGCCAGTGCATTCACACAAAATCGTTTAGAGTGATGAAGAGCCACCTGAATTGTTCACTATTGTAATACATCCTC
Organism: Doryteuthis pealeii; assembly: GCA_023376005.1. Lineage (NCBI taxonomy): Eukaryota > Metazoa > Mollusca > Cephalopoda > Myopsida > Loliginidae > Doryteuthis > Doryteuthis pealeii. The sequence continues at coordinate 4,044 of JALAJA010001451.1, read as the reverse complement.
CTACCCAAAACGAAGAGACCCATCTAGCCAATAATTATAGACCAATCTGCTACCTTACAACAAAAAATAAGCAGCTAACGGGGATAATCGCTGATGCAACACCTAGCTGAAGGTGATTACCTCAAAAATGAACAGAAAGGATGTGCCAGAAAAAAAAAAACTTGGCTACTAATAAACAAGACCATCCTGGAGGATTGATGGCAGAAGCAAAGAAACTTAACTATGACATGGATCGATAGTAGTAAGTTTTGGGGTACTTACTACACTCAGAAATCCTCAAATGGGTTAAAAGGGGCTCCTTAGCCTTGGTTGGCAATCCATCAAAGTCAAGGAAGAGTCTGACACAAAACCTGCTGCCTTTAAGCAAAGGCTAGGGGAGTAACCCTGAAAACAAATTAGGATCCGGAGTTCCTAAGGTAGTATGATGCTGAAATCCTGTATTACCCATCAACTCCTGCGACACTACTGTTGCCAAACTGCATGGTACCTGTATCGGCCGTTCCGGTACAGACAAAGTGAAGGCATGACGATTCTTACTGATGTAATTAATTCTATCTAATTAACACTGTGAAAATGTAAGAAAACAAATAGCATTTCATAACAGCGAATTCAACAAAGAAGAACAAATTAAAGGAATCTCAAAATACAGACACTTCAATAAATAGACGTTCTATAAATGGGAATCACAGCTTTGTTGCTTCATTTCACCCAGTGACGGCAATAATTCTAAACTAAAGTCAGCTACATATGTTTTGGTTAGAGTTCATAGACCGCAGAAACTAGTGATCCACACCAAATGATGCTAACTCATTAACTACCCTAAATTTAATACTCTTGGTGGTAGTTAATTTATATAAACAAAAATATTTTATAAAAATAAAACATAATTAAACTGTCAGTTTTTAGTGGCAGTTACAGTACCTTACCTTTCCTTTGGATCACAGCGGCAGTGTGGATAGGGGGGGATTTGCTGCATGGGCAACAGTTATCCTCCATACAAACCCGCCCAGGCTATATAGGTCAACTTTTAAAAAACAACAACAACAAAAAAGACAAAAAAAAACAAAACTTTGACACTACTCCATCGTCTCTCATAGAGCAAGGCTGCCAACCAATATCAATTAAGAATGTTTGATATTTTCAGAAGACCTAAATAATTTCCAAATAATTTCGTATGAGAAGATTTCATTTTTTTTCAAAATTATTTTTAATGACAGTGTTACTGTTTTTTTGGGTATCACAAAATATGTCATGTGATCAGTTTATACAATATTGAAGGAAGAAACGTAAATATTTTTGAACTTTTAAATCTCACAACAAAAAATAATAATTAAACTGATGAACATAAAGAGTTGTTATAAATAAAAACATTTAATTCAATATATATATATATATATATATATATTATTGGAAGACAACGGACCCGTGATCGAAGGTCTACGCCCCACGATTTTATTTTATGAAATATAAAAACATGAACCGACAAAAAATATTTTTTCGTATTTCTATAAAGATAAGAGATTGAATAATTGCATCAGAAGATTTTTATAAGTTTCTATATGGGATTTTTTTTTTTTTTTTTTAGTAAAAGGACAATGAATACAAAATTCTGCTACAATAAGTACCACCCAATTTTCCCTGTGACATTTCAATAAAGAAACAGACCTGTAGTAAAAAAAAAAAGGCCTGTTTATATATATATATATATATATATATATATATAGTAAATATAGTATATATAGTAAAAAAAGGCCTGTTTATATATATATATATATATATAGTAAATATAGTATATAGTAAAAAAAGGCCTGTTTATATATATATATTATATATATTATATATATATATATATAAACAGGCCTGTTTATTATATATATATAATATATATAATATAAACAGGCCTTTTTTTTACTATATATACTATATTTCTATAATATATATATATATATATATATATATTTATATATAAACAGGCTTTTTTTACTATATATACAATATTTACTATATATATATATATATATATATATATATATATATATATAAACAGGCCTTTTTTTTACTATATATACAATATTTACTATATATATATATATATATATATATATATAATAAGCAGGCTTTTTTTTTACTACAGGTCTGTTTCTTTATTGAAATGTCACAGGGAAAATTGTGGTACTTATTGTAGCAGAATTTTGTATTCATCGTCCTTTTACTAAAAAAAAAAAAAAAAAATCCATATAGAAACTTATAAAAATCTTCTGATGCAATTATTCAATCTCTTATCTTTATAGAATACGAAAAAATATTTTTTGTCGGTTCATGTTTTTTATATTTCATAAATAAAATCGTGGGCGTAGACCTTCGATCACGGGTCCGTTGTCTTCCAATAATACCCGTAGCAAGTGAGCTTCCGTCAACCCACAAATCCTCTCCAGGCCGGCGTGCACCACTTTCCTTTAACTGGATCATTCCGCTTAACCTGGCAACTGTCTCTCGTATCATTATCTCCAGCAGAGGACCAGTAAGCGCAGTATCCCTACTGTCGGATACTGCATTTGCCCGACGCTTGATGAATCTAGCAGCCACTCTGAGCCAGCCACAGACAGGAAATGACCCACAAGTTCCCGCACAGGGAAAATGTGTTTCGTCGTGTAATAACATCGGGAACTTCACTTCTCCCCGCTTCCAAAGAGGACACATTTCCCCCCCGCCAAAACCTGCAGACCAAGAACTTTGGCACCATCCCTGCAGACGCTCTGGATCCTTACAAATTAAGCCGTATTCAGACAGGTGCGTCTTCACCCGAGCTGTTGACACTAAAATCTTCATTGATGAAAATATCGCGATGTACGCGACGTGGCGCTCTTGATAGTAGGGTCTGGGACATAACGGCTTCGACAATAGATTTCATAATGAGAGGCGCCACATTGAGACCAAAACCAGCCGGGTGAGGAATACCTTTGCCCCCTGAATATCAAGTCTGATATGCCACAAAGATTCGTCAATGCAAACTTGAAGGTACGCTCGTTTCAATCAAGCAGTGATACATTCCACCTTCTTATGCATTCTCTCAACGTGGCCGCACAGCATCAGCATTAGCCGTAAATGCATCGACATGCTCATTCAGCTCCCTGTAGTCCATGACGGACGTACTTTACGCTTATTGTGCTGATCACGGCCATTAGCGGAACCAGTCCTTTAGGTGGACCAAGTCTCTCTTCGGGTAGGGCAGCAGCCAGCCATTCTCTATCCAATCACCGAAGTTTGGCTTTGTAGCTCTTTCTGGCATGTTTGGGAACTTGGTACTCCGGTACCTTATTGCACAGGAGCTCTGGAGCTCCCCCGGACCATTTCCATTTAGCAATCCAACGATTCTGTTCTTCATCGTAATCCACACGGAAATCCGGCTCATCGAGTTGGATTGCTGCGCATCGTCTGCCTTTCGCCCACCAAAGCTCACTGTTCCAGATTGTGTGATGGTCATGCCGCCAAAAGCTCTGATGGCGTCATTCCCCAGTATAAGGTCAAACACCAACAACCGCGTATTTACACTAGGGCATCAACGTATACAGGCTCAGTACTGTTACACAGAGCTGAATTCGGCTTCGCCCGCAGCACTTTATTGTTTTTCCATCCGCTGTTAGCACCCTAGCCTGTCTGAGCCTCCAGGCACGGCACACAAATCTGGTGACCAACATCCGCGTACATCCAGTGTCTACTAGGGCTATACATTTCCTCCGTTAACATGTACGTCAACTGTTGGCAGCACCTCATGACTTCTTTCCCTGGGGAGCAAGCTGACGCTGATTACTTCTCCGAAGCAATGTGTCCGGGTCTTCTTACATCGGAAACATCGAATCGTCCGTGGCAACTGAAATGGTCATTCAGGGGCTGTGCCTGAGCGACCCAGCAAGCAATCTCTGGACAAATGGTTGGGACCGGAGCACTTGTAACAAACAATTTCGTTCTTCCGGGTCCAGCTGGCATGGGAGCGTTGAGCGGGCAACGATTTCTTCGGGCTGTTCAGTATCTGCCATAATGGCC
>JALAJA010001450.1:0-13048 GCA_023376005.1 Doryteuthis pealeii | reverse complement strand
CATACCAAAAAGACAAAAATTATGAAAAAACAAAGAAAAAAATGGATGAAAAAAGAGCAATTAAAATTACAACCAAGAAAGAAAAAAAGAAAACAAATGGAATTCATGTTAGTTTCCTTTCTCATGAATAATGAGATATTTTTGTTTTTATTAAAAATTACTGTCCTAACAGATTTTGGCGAAAATTGATAGCACTACCCTAAACTTCAACTCATTTTATTTATTTAACTATAATGTTTATTTATTTATTTAGCATGTACAAATTGTGCTTTGATTCTAAAAATGAAAAGTATATTATTATGAAAATCGACGTTAAGATCTGTTAAGTTGAACCAAACCTAATCTTAATCGCAAATGTATTTATTTTCTACGTAGTCACCTTCCATTTGGAATAATGACCTTCATTCTTCGATATGAGGAAAAAAATGACAAAAAAGATTAAAAATTGATCGAGTAATCACTCTAAAAAATCAGTTTGATTACAATATAACTAAATATATATAACTGGACCCTTTACTTGTTCCATACAAAACAATATGCTAGTCTGCTCAAAATGTCCGTCTCTTTTCATTCTTAAAAACGAATTAAATTTGATTATTAAGCGTCAAATTTTCTTAAAGTCAAAAGTATAACATATGTAATACTGAACATTAGCTACATAATTGAGAGTAACCTCCCCTTTTTCTTTACTTTGAGAAGCCGTTTTGTTTAAAACACGATTTGCGACTAACAGATTATGAGTATAGTGAAAAAAATAATATAATAAATAAATAATAATAATATTACACGTAATATTTGAAATACATTTAACTATTTTTCTCGTCAATTTTCTAAATATATCCTAAACTGACCGCCCAAAATGACGTAAAATCCAATTTCTACATTTTAATTAACCCTCCCGATTTTTCAAAACATTATTATGCTCAATTATTTATAATTCTGAATCCAATGCAAATGAGTTTACTAACAATCTTAACCCTAACCTCTTTCTCTCAAATTTCGCTGCATTTAAATATAACATGGATAAAAAAAATACAAAAAAAAATACCGTATCTTCAAATACCACTCCCGAACTTTTCAGCGTCTTAAAGTAATACAAAGACCCATCTCATACTCTTTGATCGTTTTGGGAAAATAAACTTGTTTTCATTGAAATCTTAAATATATCTTTACCAATAAATTATTTGGCATTTCGCTATATTCCCATATTAACTTTTTTTTACAATAACAAAAACATGAAAACATCATTCGAGACCATATTTATGAAAAAATACCAAAAATAATCTATCTTAAAAAAATTATTTAAAATCAGATGAAAAAACAAGCTTATTTCAAAAAAAAATTATCAAAAGAAACTACGAAAATGGCCTTCTACTGCTAATTTAAGCCTCTTTTTAAAAAAAAGCTAAAAAATACGTGATGCATTCCTGAAATAAATCAAACGTGCCAAAAATATAAGACCAGAGTAGTCCAATAAAGATGTAAGTAACCCCAAGCTGCATTTTTTAGACCTTTTTTTGTTTTTTTCCCAATGCAATTTAGAATTGAAAAAGTTGTCTCCATTCTATTCTTTACCAAGATCAATCCAAAAGAAGTCTCCCCAAGTGCTGGACACAAGAAATCTTCTTAGCATTGTACATTTAGTTGTTGTGCATAACGCATGCCCCTTGCACACACCTCGCTCTAACACTCCATCTGACTTGGCAGTCAATTTAGGATAGATATATAATATGAAAATACATCACAATTCAGGACTACCTATCTAGTAGACCTACCCCAAGCAAAGTTAACAGTTTGAATTAGAGTTTTTCTTCTCCTAGACTGATTCCCTAACCAGTTAAAGCCCAGTCTCACCTAACTATTTACCCCCATAGCTAGAGAATAGTTGGATTCATACCTTTCCAAGGGTATTAACATAATTTTTGATGGTCTCCCAATTGACACTACATCAATTTGAATCACGCATATTAAATTCAGTTTTTGAACCACAAAAGATATTAACCATGAAATCACACATAACAGAAGTTGGTTATGTCAACAACAACAAAGTCAAGCTTCTCAACATATGCAGCAACAGTTATGACATAGCATACAAAACTACTACACAAAATGTATTGACCAAATGCAATTAGAAAATATAATACATGTGAAACTTTAAAAATGTAAATATCATTATAATTAATAATGAACATTCTTTATCATATAAATTATTTAGAACTTTACTTTAGGATACCTTCAATGCATTTTGTGAGCTGTATGAGAGGGCATACAAAACTCAGCTCTACAAATAATCATCAACCAACAATAGCGATATGAGAAAAACAGATACATGCTTCAAAGAGCTAATGTATGCTCTTGCGTCCCTGACACACAATATAATCTTAAAAGGCGCAGACCATATCCACGTGTCCCCAATTTTTTAATTTTTCTCCCCACATTTCAGCTAGCTGTAAATACATGTTCAATAGTTTCTTAGAAACAAATTACACAGGATATACAATGTAGGAGTAGACATCTTAGTGATCCATAATTTATTCCTGGCACTCATTCAAAGCAAATAGTGCATCCCAGACACACTAAAACGAATAGCTATCAGCATCACTGCATGTTAAAACTTCATGCAACATCATTGATCAGAAAATTCTCAGATTCTTAAATATTTTTTAACCTTTACCTTCTGATTACCCTCATATTTCTCATCTACATCCATATTTTTTTATTCTTTAATTCATTTTTTTGCTACATCTATCACTTTCCATTCTTTCTCCTTCCTTTATAATACTTTTCTCCTCTTTATTCCATTACGAGTTTCCGCCTGGCTCAATCTTGGACAAACCAATGAGACTGCTTCATGGATAATCCTCAATACATCTGCTCGTAGTTACTTGACGATAATACTCATCATTATCATCATCATTTTTCTGTCACTCGACTTGCAACTTTTCACACACATTATACACCGGACAAAATCAGGGCAACCATCCCAGTGAGTAAAATCTGATTTTTAAATTTCTATAATATCTATAAGAATATCACATTTTTCATAAAGAAACATTATCTTACATTCATATACAAGTTGTCTAAAGTATCAAGATTGAAGCGTATTTACAAATAGGATGAACAACTAATGTAAACATTATTTTTTTTCAGAATAAAAGTGTCAAAAAATACAGATTTTAAATGTATTTACCAAATAAATGGAAATAATGAACATTAATTTTTAAAATACAATGTGTGACACACCTGGAGATGCAGTAAACCAAAACTCTTTGTCAAAACCAAATATATTACCTAAATATCTTTATATTGAAACCTTGTAAATAAAATTAGATGTAAAAATAATTGCACAGAAAAAAAAAAAAAATAGTACAATGAAAAGAAAAACTGTCACCTAAAGGTTTAATCAATCTATAAAAATTAATATTATAATATAATATTATATATATATATAAAATTCCTTTGGGTCATATAATTAACGAGCATTAATGAAAGAAAAAATGTTGAAAAAATACATGTACTTACTATTAAGCCATAAAAATGAAGATTAAAAAAAAAAATTTGATGTTTCCTATATTTGTTAACCTTACCCTTTCCAATGCAAATAAATATATAGCGTCTGTCTGAAATATCAAAATAGAAGTAAATATATATTCATTATATGAAATTTTATTTTTATACTTTCCATGCTTTGAAATATAAACCAACAAGCTTCCCAACATCTATTAAAATTATCCTCCATTGCTTCCTATTTTTAGAAAAAACCATAAATATTTTTTAAATTCCTTCTCTTCAAAAACTATTAATTGGTTCTAAATACTGTTGCATTTACATCATCTTGAAAAAAAAATAATTTTAATTCTTCAAGTGAAACTAATTATATTAAATTAAGAGTTTATATCAAAATACAAACTTTTCGTCTCAATTATAAACATTAAATTTACAATTAAATAATAGAAACAATTCAAGTTATCAAGTAGAACTTTGACATAACCTATAAAAGAAAAGAGGCCCGTGATAATGGTTAATTGGCTTCACATCCAAAGCCTGCACCTATATGATCTATCCCAACCTATTACCTTTAGAGAGCTCCCTTTATTATCATATCATCTAGAAGGCGATGGCTGAAAGTCTTATTGTCCTGGATGACATTAAAACTTTATCTATGTGAAATTCCAATTGTGAGCTCAGGAATGTTAGTACTCTTCATCACCTTCTCCAGGTCCACTCTGCCCGATTATACCTTTAGGTCTCATCATGGTGAATAGCAAAAAATAGTTTATAAAAAACATTGAAACCTCATCAAGATGAATTTATTCAAAAACTTTGCATAACTACCCCACTTGTAGATACCAAAAAACAACAAAACTAACAAAAAAAAAAAATATTTACATATATATATATATATATATATTAATATATAAATACACCACATTCAGAAGTTTGTTTTAGCTTAGTATTCAAATCAATGTCAATATTTTTTTTCTTGTTTTTAGAATACTCTGAAACATAAAATTTTTTCAAAATAAAAATTTATTCGCAATTAATATTAGCAGAAATATATGAGCGGTAATCCCAAACGTAAGGCTCCAAAACACTGAGCATGCAGGAACTGTGTTCACGCTATTCATGTAACACTGTTTTGATGTCATACACCGTACCTGCCCGCCTGCATGCTCATCTGGCTTGCGTCATTTCTATGATCTCCCGTTGACACCACCACCACAGGTTTGAAGTTGCGCATTTCGTTTTTAACGCAAAATGTATTAAATATTGAAATTCATACCAATTAACGAAGTGTATAGCAAGCCAGTGTCAGAAGGCGCATAATGCTAGACTCGTAGAAATGGACTGTCGACCCTGTTCAAATCCTAACAAGTGTTTGCATCAATAGCACTAATACCCTTGAAAGTCATGAATCCATTATTATTCCTCCACTATGAGTAAAATATGGGCAGATGGCTCTTAACCTTATAGTAACCAATCTAGGAGAAAGAAAAACTACTGAATTTGGAAAAACCTGGAGGTCAGTCTTATGATTGGTTGATTCCTTGTGCACCATTTTCTTCTATCAACTTGCCAAAAAGTGCAGATGTCCATACAACAAGCCATCACCATATAAACAAACTACTGCATGGGTGTCATTGATGAGACCCTATGCATCAAAATCACAAGGATCCTTCATGAGCCAGTTAACAGAATGTTACGTGCAAATGATGAGAGAATTTAACGACGTAATTCAATCACTTCCTTAATGATTGCAATGCCGACATGCATACAAAGACATCTTACAGCACCTACAAAAATTGCATTCTACTGAAATGGCATTATGATAGAAAAAAATACATGTCAGAACAGAGTTTAAAATATGTAAACATCATTTCAAAAACAATAACGTGTTTTTTAATCAAATATTTTGGAGACCTTTATTTGGAATTACCTTCCTCTTATATATGTATCTTAAATAATAGAAATGAATTATTCTTTTCCTAATAATAATGTCTGCCAACTAAGCTCAGATGAAAGAAAATAAAGATCTCACATATTGTTTATTCAACATAGCAATTGCTATACTCTGTCATCTTGTGTCTGGCTATTAAACCTTTTCCCCAATCCTAATACTTCAATGAATTTGTCCTATTATTCTCTCTTAACTCGATACCTTGAATTACAACGAGCTATATGTAAAATTAAATTATAACTATGAAATTGTGAAATCATTTTTTTACATCTTTTTTTCTCTCTAATACAATATCAAAAAAAAAAAAAAAAAAAAATTTATTGTATATTATGTTACAACATTCACATATTATCTGAAACGCAGCTATTGAAATTGTAATCTATTCTAGTGGAACTTTAACCATTTCCCACTCATTTATGATGTATTCGAATCTTATTGGAGAATATTAACCGAAGTACGATTGCATGCGGCCTGTAATTGCCTTGCCTTCTCAATCTTCATCTGAAAACTGTGTTTGGGAAAAAAACAGTAAAGCAACACTTTCTATGCCATTTTATCTTGTTTATATCATGATCTTTATTATGTGATTGCCTAATTTTATGTTTTCACTTTCTGTTGATCTGAAAGTTTCTCAAATTGATTGCCCATTTAAAAAAGAAAAAAAAACTCTTTAAAACCTTTTGAACCCTTTTTGAATTGTACATACAAATTATTGTAATGTAAACTTACAAAAAATGGAATAATAATTTTATATGTGCATACATATGTATATCGTGTATTACATTGCAGATTGCTTTTCTAAGGCTAATTCAATCATAGAAATCTCATCAGGGACATTCATGCACCACTCCAGGAACAAACAATTCTGGCAAATCGTAAGTAATCGTAAAGTCACTTCTGTCTAAGAACAATGTGCATAAGCATCAAATTCATCATCGTATCCACTAATCAATGGAAGACGTCCTTCATTCATATTGCATCAAACTTGGATCATTCATCAGAATGATAAGCATTGAACTCATGAAGAGAAATTTCTTGGTGTATAATTTGAAGACGCCCATCATCTGTAAAATAACTATGCTATTTATACATTTGGACTCGGCTCCATTCTGTCAAAAGTTTAAAAAAATCATAAAAACCAAATTGTCAACTTAAAGGCTGTGTTTAATGCTCTAGCTTAAGACTTCAACGCTGCCCTGAATATTTTATGTTACTCTTTTAAGAGAAATCATCTCCAAATCTGAAACTAAGATTTATCGTTAATTTGTGGGCCGCCCAGAAGTAAAGAGAGCCACAGCACAACAACCCTCGACCAATATCAGCTTCAACCCTCAACATTAAGGAGTGCAGCAAGGCATTTATTTAGGTATGGATCATCCAGGCCAACAAATTCCACGCAGTGAGATTCATTAGAGCTTAGTTTCTTGTAATTAACTTCGGAAGCACCACTGCCCAAGGAGACTCTACTCTAGCCCCCTGTGCACCTGTAGTTGAGAGTTCAAGAGCTGGATGAGAAAAAGAATGAAAATAGTGCAAGATAAGTTATCATGTTCATACACCCCCCTCCATGATCTATTTATCCTCACTCGTTCTTTGTGGTTTTTTTATGTTTCCTTTGACCTCGTCCATACACAACAATGGGTCTAATGTACAATGACACAGCTGAGTACACTACAGTGCATGACAAGCAGAAGCATTGACAGCAATGCATAACCCACATTGTGCTCAACATTTATGATCAAAATGGTGCAGCTACAAAAAAAGCCTTGTCATAGAATCACCAAAAATATATAATACCTTTTTGTATTCATTCTTAGAAATAAAACAGCTGAGATAGTAATCGCAAAGTTTCAATGAGTCCTACTAGTTTGTGATGGTTGTACCTCAACATTTTTTTGTTTTTTTTTTGTTTTTGTAAAAACCATTAATGGATATAGAATTAGACTTTCTTACCAAAGACACTAAATAAGTTTTCGAAGCCAACTTAAAATAAGCAACTCGTGGCCTAAATCGATCACAAATCAGAAGGCAGTCATCCCTTTTCACTATGCAAACCAAGGAGATTGTTTCATCTGAACGAGAACCACACCTACCATCATCTCTTCACTTACCACTCAACCATTGCTACTCATACACTGATTATCACGCAATATCCACTCTCATAGAAGGACTAGTGTACACTTTAATCATTAGAAAATGAAATCTACAACTCAAGTTCCATATCCTGTCAAAAGCTTCACTTCAACTATATGCTTTCTTCTCCCCCAGCTATGGGAAATATTAGCAACTGATTTTACCTTGGTAATCGCAAATAGTCTAGTAAGGACAACTCTAAAAGGCAAAACCAGCTATACTCTGTTAAGAATACCTTGGCCACACACCATGAGAGGAGTAAGAAAATAAATTCTCTTATGAGGAAGTACTCTTTTATTGCTTAGATTATGAGATGAATTTCTAAATGATTGTTTTTCATCAAAATCTAATTAAAAAAAGTTTGTTTCAGCAAAATTTTTCAAAACACTGCAGAATATTTCAAATTTCTTTCATTGTACATCTCTAAAAAGTTTGATTTGTAATAGGATAAATTTTTAATCAGACAGGATATTTATATGAAAATTTGTAAATATTATTATTTGGATATTAAATGTAATCAAATAACAGAAAACTGTGTTTTCTTACACCATTTTATAATGGTAATTTTAATGAATATCCAAAGTAAATGTTTATTAGACATATTAATTTATCCTCTATTAAATTGTAGTCCCTACTTGTAAGGAATTCACATTTTGTTTATAAATTATATATTGTCCTATATAGCATTATACATTTCTAATACATCATACTTCGATTATTTATTTTATTTTTTTTGGCTTAAAGAATAAAATTTCCTTATCCTTTTACAGTAAAATTCTTCACTAAGATTGTTAAATAATGAAAAAGATTATATTATTGATTATTCCTCATCTTTATGCATCTTACCTTTGCCAATGTTGCCCTCCGCCTTTCAGATTCTTTCAGATAAGGCCTTCTTTCTGAACTTCCATCATGACTTGAACCTAACGTTGTACAATAACAATAAAATGAGGACAATATCAATAAATCCAATTAATACTAATTATTCAAGCCTCATCCTTCAAATAATTCAGAGAAATAACTCGTGGTTTTCTAATTAATTTATATTGTTTCAATAGCAATAGAATATGCATGTAATCATTCTATACTCCAAATATAACAACTGAAATATCTTTGAATATTTATTATATTCAACTGGAATATCAAGTTTTCAACGAATTCAAATCTATATGAAAGAATTTGTTAAAAAACTTCCATCTTGGCCTATGTAAACATCTGCAGCCATAATTGATAAACCATAATCCATATTCATGTCAATTGATTAAACAAAGCCCATGGATACATCAATAATTATACCCTAAAGTATTACTGCTCTGAGAAAGCAAACAATTATTTTAAATTACTAAAGGCAAAACAACATTGCGAAATATCTAAAATTATTTCAGATACCACCAAATGTAAAAACTTGGCTCTCCTATCCATTTTGTAAGATGCAATGAGATTTATCAAGACATTTCCCATGAATTATGTCTTATCAAATGAGAACTGGAAATCCATCTCTAACATAATAAAAGATTGATCATATCCATACAATTATAAACACCATAATTATACAGATTTGTTCCTATATTAGTAAACATATGTAAACATATAATCAAAGAAACAAATAATTGAATCCAATAATTTAAATATGTAATATTACCACCCATTAAGAATTTGCATGGGTGTATAAAATTATATAGTGTGTTTGTATAATTTTTAGTAATATTAAAATGATTTGTATATTCAAATCTTCATTTTTCCCATTATGTTATATACAGAACAATTCAGCTGATGACTTCTGTTCTTCATGTTTCTTGTGAATTCGGAACCTTCACAGAACTTCAAACCAAACCCTTATTCATCCATTGGTAGATTTCCATTCCAGAAACCCTATAAGTGGTACAAGTGTTAAGCTATGTAAGTAATTCTATTTATTGTTTTAGTCAGACTAACCTGCAACTTCCAGTTATTCATTTAGAATTATTAACTCAACTCTTAATATCTTAATTAATAAAAGACACCTGAAGAAGGCTGGTGTTACATCAGCCAGAATGTATGTGTATATAACAATAAGAGGGGACAACAGTCTGAAAATCTAATATATAAATTATAGCCTATCCCAAAATTCAGGACAAATTTCAATAGCTGCAGTTCTGATACTTCCTGATTTGCAAGGGCATTAGGCTTTTGGGTGATTCGTACATGAACTCATCATCTAGTATGTCATTGACATTGTCTGCTGGTTCACTATCATCAAACCGGTATCGGCAGTAGTGAATCACTTAGTTTTATCATCCATGCTGCCTCTAACCAAGAAATGTCATGTAGGGCTCTCAACACTGACTTTTCACTAGCATATTGGTAAACAGAATTTGTAAACTGTAAAATCAGGTTTTCCAGAAACTCTTTCCATTCAAAGCAAACTGATTGCTTCTGAGGAAACTCATCATCAACTACTAGTTACACATTTTCCTGTCATTATGAAAACACTCCACTTAAGACTATGCATGATAAATTCTTCTACAAATCATTTCCAATCCACCCTAATAGCACATACAATTAGTTCTATCAAATATTTTAAAAATTATAAAAAAATGGAGAAATAAAGAAAGAAATATTGGTAAAAATTTGAATCATTTTTGTTTAGAAAATAGAAAATTTGCCCCTTTTACCTACCTGTTTAATTGCTTCATATCTTTTTTTCACCCTGTGAGGATTAAAGAGGAATTTAGGAATTTGTATTGCAAGTGGAATTTGCCTAAAAAGTTGTTTTATTTAGTTAGGACCCGGACTTATTGAGTGATCGTGTTTAATATTAAATAATTGTTAAAATTTGGGATATTGTTATGATTACCTGTTTTCTGAATTTATATTACTTTTATAGGATCTCATATTTCATAATTTTTTTTTTAAATTTATGGGAGAAAACACAAGTTTCTCAATTCAAGTTTCTTTTTAAAAACTGAAAGTATGCAATCTTGCATTTCTATTCAATCGTAAAAATGTATCTACTGTTAATGAAGTGCTATGTCTTGTTCTAGATAGCTTTGATTTTGACCATATTTATATGAAGTCTTGCTCCCTTTGGAAGTTTCAAAGTTACCTATTTTACTTAGGGAAGTTTCATCTGTTTCCTTGTGTGACTTATCTATTTGGTGTATTTGTCAAATCAGCTGTAAATATAATGTTCTTTCTAAAATATTTGTTTTCTCTGATGTATCAACGTTGCTTATCAACCTCTTATTCTGACTGCATACATACAAGAACAACAAATATGAAAATAACTGTTGAAATGTGGCAGTGGTTACAATGGACTATAATTAAAGATTTTTGCTAATCAGCATCCTCAACATTCATTTGCAACTAAATATCACTGACACTATAAACAATCTCTTCCCTATATGATTACTTAGTTCTGTTTAGCTCACTGTCTACAGTTCTCTTCTTACAACCATTAAATCTCTTCATACACCTTCCTCTCTTCCTTGATTTTTACAGTAATGAGCTTCTTGTTCTTAGGATTTTGTCTGGCTTTCTGTTGCTAAATAAATGCTCATTGAAAAGTCACTTTCAATTCTGTGTCAAATTCCATATTAGAAGGAAGAGAGAGAAGCGTAAAAGTACAGTAAAGCTCTGATATGATAACAATTGCGGTTTTTACCACCACATTGTTACATTAGTGAAATCATATATTCATTATTATTCATGTGGAGGCACCTGGTAGTAATAGTTTATCATCATAGGAAATGACATGGCAAGATGAGTTCAAATCTTGGACAAGGCGTTTGCATTTTCACATAGTGCTAGACTCTGTTAAAAAGTAATGAATCCAATATTTCCCCAGCTATGGATAAATAGTAGGGCAGACTGGGCTCTTTAACCTTGGTTAGTCAACCATGTCTAGAAAAGGAAAACCTGAATTTCAAACCTGTTAAACTCTGCTTAAGAAAATTGGCCTTGGCTTCACATCCTGCTCGTGTGGAGGGTTGGTAAATATATATTATCATTTTCCTTCTGAATCTACATTAATCTGATACAAATATATCCCGCCCTGTTGGGCTGGGGCTGTATATATTGCCAACTGCACTCTCAGAGGGGTAAACTCCATCCCAATGGGTCACCTGTTGGCCATTGATGCAACTGTTGATCCTTAAGGATGAGCAATCCATGATTGCAAACACTCCACTTTGCCCTTACTTTTGGTAAGACAGACGGTCGAGAGGCTACATCTAATCATGGTCATGGACAAGCCCTAACCTATATTTGATGAATCATATTCTTCAATATGCTCTTAATGGCAAACACTACCCTTTTATTCATATAGTTTGCAGAAGACAAGTGACTGAGAGTCAACCAACCAGTTTAGCTTAGTTGGTAGAGTGTCCAACAAGGAACCACAAGGTTCCTGTTTCAATCCGGCCCCACCACTCAGTAAGCACAGAGATCTGTGCGGGTAAAGTAAGAAAGCTCATGGTTGGTGTGTGGCTCCACCTCAGATGTAAAACAATCTCCTTGGTCTGTGCTAGTGAAAAGGGGATAGACTCCCTCCGCTGTCTGGCTGATACTGACTTTAGAAGACCACCCGATGACTTACTTACTTTTATAATGCCATTAAAGCTAACTGATTTGGCCCTATATACATTAAACTAAACATGATTTGGCCTCATAATATGCCATTAAACCAACCAACCAACAAATGTATCAAATAGGTATCAAGCTTGAAAATTCTAAGATAACTTAACTTGTTTGATATTAAAAATAATATTTTAAACATTTAGAAATTGATAAAGCTAACTAATATTTATTTCTTATAAATAATCATAAGACTTCATTGATGAAAACTTATAGAATAATTTTTTTTTCCTCAATTCTTATATAAATATTCTGAATATCAGTTGTTTTGCTTTGTCCTTGCCTTTCATAAATTCTTCCAGATCTTATATTATATTTTTGAATATTTAATAATCTATTATATCTGAAATGTAAGTGGCAATTTTGCTAAAGCACTTTTACATAAAACTTGCATGTTCGTTTTTGTTTTTTTTTAAATTCCAAGCAATTTTCTAGTTTCAGTATTATTCTGTAAACTTTGAATATATTTAATGTAATTCTACTAAGAAAATAATCCAAGCTACTTAACGAACTGAAGTTAGATTTTTTTAGCAATGTAATCCAATGCATGCCTGATTGTAAATGTAACAGTTTATTCAAATAATAATTGAAGTGCTATTATGAATAAACATTAAATGGAAATGGAGATTTTGACACATGAAGGATCCATCCAATGGAACAACTACACAGTGGTTTTGTTTATAGTGGATGAAGGCTTTCGTTTGGACATCTGCACTTTTGGCACAGTGATAGAAAGAATTGGTGCACAAGGAATGCCCACACCATCTCAATCAAGACTGACCTCAGGTATTTTCCAAATTCAGAAGTTTTCCTTCTCCTAGACTGGTTCTTAACCAAGGTAAA
>JALAJA010001449.1:0-19813 GCA_023376005.1 Doryteuthis pealeii | reverse complement strand
AAAAATAATCATAATAGCGTATCCAATACAGAATATTGTCGCAAAGTAATTAGATAAAAAAAAAAAAGACAAACAACTTTAAGCAGGTACAATGTTGTTAAAAATAAAAGTATGAGTACATGGATGACCAGCCATGATATAGATAATTATGAACACGAAAATTTAAAATACGTATATTGTTGGTAAAATAATAATTTATTAAAATTAAATTATTATCTGTCTATTAAATGTATTATCTATCTCTCTAAATACATATATTGTGGTAAATATTAAAAATAGAATTACCAGTAACATGGACGACCAGCCATGATAACGGATAATTATGAAAACAAATTTACTGAGTCAGTACATCTCAATAAAACGCAATATTATTTATTCATTATATTTTCCTTATTTCTATAGGTTTCATTCAAAGTTAATATTTGTCTCTTATTATTTAATTACAATAAAAAAAATTTTAAAAAATTATTTAAACGGATAGTTCAAAGTACCCTAATAATCTTTATAGAAATGTTCTGAATGAAAATGAAATGCTTAACTTTTTTTTTGTTTTAACTTTTTATCTCGTAACTTTTCAATATTTTTGGTGACAAACGTTTTCAATGGGATTAGATGAGACTGCCCTCTTCGATACACAATATATTATTGCATGTTGCGACTTGGCAAACAAGCAGATTTGTTGCAAATGGTGCCAACTGATCTCCAATAAGGTAAGGATAAAATTTCATTTTTCACACACAGTTCAATTCACAATATTTTATTTCATTCTAAAACTAGAAATTATGTGACCACCTGAAATATAGTTTCCAATTGTTACAGATACTGATACTACACTTAGTTGGAGCATGGGGTCAAATGGTTAGAGTTGTAGGAAATGGACTTGTTGCCCATGTTCAAATCCTGGACAAAGCTACAGTTCACATAGCGCTAGTACCTTGGGAAAGGTATGAATCCAACTACTCTCCTTCCAGCTATGGTAAACAGACTGGGCTCTTTAACCTTGGTTAGGCAACCAGTCTAGGAGAAGGAAAACTCTGAATTCTAAACTTGTTAAAACTCTGCTTGTGGTGGTCACTACTAGAATAGGCTCAGTCCTAATTAGTGATCTATTTCACTAATAACTTTGATTGTAATTGAAAAGTGCTGAGGAGTGATGCTTTGATTCTAGCAAAGTAACACATACTGCATTCTTATCCTAGCAAAAGTTATAAACAAACATAATATTATTTTTAATTTTTATAATTTCTGAAGATTTATACAGTTATCAATAGTAGAACTACACCTTGACAGAAAATTCTATGATACATCAGTGTTTATTTTATTTTTTATGAAAAAACAGATCTCTGAAAAAGATCGTCCCAACTGATTTCATTTATACTCTTTCAAAGTTGTATCTCCATCAAATAACAATATCATTACATGTGAATTATATATAAAACTTCCATTGTTTATTAAGCAATGGCTTTTTACTTATTACTTGTTTGAAAATGTTAATCTTTAATGCAATGCAGTTTTACAATTTTTTTTTTTTTTTTTTTTTTTTTTTTTTTTTTTTTTGCATTTTAGGTGAAATCCTGGATTGCCATGTGGAATCTTCCTGTAACAAAAACACAAAATCTCTTGCGTATGCTTCATGATGCTGTGTTGGAAGCAAAAATGAGGTAAGATTTTTTCTATTTCTTCATCATTGTCATTTCCTCTTCCCTTGTACAACAGGAAAAGACATCTATATTTCAATTTTTTTTTTTTTTTAGTATTAGTATTATTGATTATTCAGACTATTGTTCTCATTTTTATTGTTATCTATACAACATTTTTGGCTAATGTGCCCTCCAGCCTTCTTTAGGTATTTCTTGTTAGGCTCTGAAGTCTTCTCAAACTCAGAAACCTTCTTGTCGTAATCGGGAGCCATCATAGAACTTTGAACCCAACCCTTTATTCAATCCCTGGGGTTATCCTGTTCTCATTACACTAACCCTAGCTGAGGACAACAAGAATACCTTAGAAGGCCAGAGGCACATCAGCCGAAACGTTGTACATATAACAATAAAGATGAGGACAATAGTTGAATAATCCAAATAATACTAATTATCTTCTGCCATCTATTCTGCTACATTTCTATCTTTTCAAGAACTTTTTTTTTAGTTTGATTAAAAAAGAACTACTCTCAGTTCTATTTGATGTCTTCAGGTTTTTGAGGGTTTTTTTTTTCTCTCATGAAGAGAATTCTTTAAAGATCAGAATCTGAAGGTGCAATATCTAATACAGTGGAATGATTGGAAAACCTCCTCCAGCAAGATGCATTTAAAAAATTTTTTTTTTTTTTTTTTTTTTTTTTTTTTTTTTTCTGGCCTGGACATCAAATCTGTTGCCTAGTGTTATCCTGAGGGAATATTATATGCCTTTTTTTTATATATTAATTTTAAGCATTTACTCACTTTTAATTGATCTAATAGGAGGTTGTACTTAATTGAATTAATCATTTTGGTTCTTTGAAAGAAGATAAACTGATTGGTAAATGTCAATTACCAAACGCTGTTTAACTTCTCCACTATCTTAACTTAGATATTACATGCTCTAATCAATGATATCGACCACTCTTTACTTATATAGATATAAAAAAGGTAAATAAAGTCATCAGGGCAGCCTAAAGTCAGTGTCAGCCAGTCGGCGAGGGAGTCTATCCCCTTTTCACTCGCGAGGGAGTCTGTCCCTTTTTCACTATCGCTAGACCAAGGAGATTGTTTTTTGGCGTCTGAGGTGGAGCGCCACACCTACCCATCAGCTCCTTACTTTACCCACAGATCCCTGTGATACTCATACGCTGAGTTGGCAAAGACCGGTATCGAACTAGGAACCTTGTGTTTCTAGCCGAACACTCTACCGACTGACCTAATGGAAGTGAATTCAACAATTATGCTGAAAGATAAATGGAAAGAAAATGTTGTATGGATAAAAATTATTTATTGAAATGCTGACACTTGTTTCAACCAAGAATTTATGCTTGTTATCATTGTATCTATTTAGTATTATTTTAAATACAAAATAAAAGGATAATAATAGAGAAACATAAATTTAAGTATACAAAAAAGCAGTCTCCTTCAGGGCAAGATATTTTGATATTTGAAAATCAAACGGTAAGAATACAGAGAATTTGGATGTGTTTGAAAAGATCTTATGAAAATTTAAAGAGACGCTTTCGGTTTGAAAGTTTTATGGGAGTGACATGTAAATTTTGTATTTAAAATAATATTAAATAGAATACGATGTATACAAGAACAAACTCTTGGTCGAACATGTGTTAGCATTTCAATAAGTAATTTTTATCCATACATTTTCTTTCCATTTTTTATATATATATAGCACACACACACACACCCCCATCATTTTGGATGAAGACCAGACTCGGCTTTCCCAAATCTCTTGTTTGACATTGCTATAAAGTATCCACTTTCATTACTTGTCACAATTTCTTGAAATAGCAAAAGTTTTTCATATGTTTATTTAACCATAACAAAATTTATTTGTAGTTTGTGTGCATTTTTAGTTACTTGGGAATGCATTTCAAAGCAGTTTCTACAAGAAACCTCTACTTCTCTCAGCTTATTGTTAAATGATCGGGTGTGATCAAAAACAAAAAGAATTATCAGTCTTAATCTTTAAAAATCTAAATGAAGGCATATACACAGTTGAGTAGCTTATATAATAAAGTGCACCTCGTGTAGTGTAATATAATAATAAGAATTTATTGTGTATAGTCTCGGGTGCACCAAATCTCATGTCTAGTACATAGAATAATGTATAAGTGTCAGGAACTATAGCATACAGTAATAATATACATATGTGTGCGCTTGTGTACGTGTGGGGGGGGGGGGGTATCGGGTATGGTGTTGCAAATTACAGGAAGCATGGAGGCTTAGAAAGATGCAGTGTTTCGGCAGCCTACAACGGATGCAGGCAGTTTTATTCCATGCCGTGGCAACTCTGAGCGTAAAAATAAATGTTTCCAAAAGTCCATGAGCTATGCTGTTTTCTGCTGGTTAGCAAATTGAATTAGCAGACTATTGTTAGTGAGTTCGATTCTCACTGGGTGCCCTATACTTCTTGCGTTGTGCCGCATCTTAGCTATGCTTAGTAAATAATTTATGAAGCACGTAGTGTAATGTTAGTCGTAGGAAATGGACTGGTCAACCCGAGTTCAATTCCTGGTCAAAGCTGTTTGTATTTCACATGGCGCTAATACCCTTGGGAAAGGTATGACTCCAATTCTCCCTCCAGCTGTGGGGTAAATAGCAGAGCAGACTGGGCTCTTTAATCATGGCTAGGTAACCAGTCTAGGAGAAGGAAAAACTCTGCAGTGGGTAGTGTTCGGCTAAGAACCACAAGGTTCCTAGTTCGATACCAGTCCTCACCAACTCAGCGTATGAGTAGCACAGGGATCTGTGTGGTAAAGTTAAGGAGCTGATGGTAGGTGTGGCGCTCCACCTCAGATGCTAAAACATCTCCTTCGTCTAGCGCTATTGAAAAGGGGATGGACTCCTTCGCTGATTGGCCTGATACCGACTTTACTTTAAGAATTGACCTTGTGTCGCATCGCGCTTGTGCGTAAGGGATGGTAAATATATATACAATAAAGTGAATGTCTAGACAAGTCAGCGCTGAATACTTTTTGATGGGCTAGATTTTGATGAAACATTTGCAAAATGCAGCCATCTCCATACTCACCATACAAGCTCCCTATGAGTTTTTCTTGATTTTTAAACTGAAGATTCATCTCATGGGGTAGATTTTAGGATGTTAAACAAAAAAAAGCACAGCACAGCTTCACACTATATCAAAAAGAGTTTCAGAGGTGCTTCAACTAGTAGAAACTTGGTGGAATAACAATGGACTATTTTGAAGAGAATAACATTTCATCTTTTATTTCTGTATGTTTACAGCTGCAATCTCTATACTTTTCTTAACATATCTTGCAGGTCTGTGGAGTTGAAAGCCATTTATGGCCCTAGTTTATTTGTAAAGTTATACAGTGCACATTCGTTATGAATAGATTATAAAAAAATGGCTTTATATTTATTATGATTAATTACATGAAGGAATCAAGAAGTGCCAAAATAGTCGGAGTCAATGTTTTTAGTATTCCACATCCCTAATTAATACCTTGTATATAATTAATGCAGTGATGTTGATAGATTTTTTGGATTTTAGTGCATCCTTACAATTTGAAAAACCTTTTGGTATTTCAAGTAATTGTTACAAGTGATGAAAAGTGGATACTTTATAGCAATTGTCAATTTGATTTGACATATTTGCTTGAATGAGTCCCAGGAAATTTGATGGGTCCCAACTAAAGTTTCTCCAGTAGGCTTGGTTTACGTATTGTATCAACCTCAGAGTACTGCCAGTGATTGTCAAGAGATGGGTTACATGTTATGGTAGAGTCTATAAGTAGGAGTGGACTTTAACACACACCTTATACTCTTAAAATTCTCAACAAGGGAGCAAGTATCTCTGTTAATGCAAATATTATTTCCAGCTAACTTTGTACTTAATAAATTCTGGTCATCTTTAAAAATTAGGTTGTTAAAAAGTAAGTCTAAAAGCAAGATGTAAAAAATTTTCATTTTTAAAATCTGAGTTTTTAATGTTTGATACAGTTTATTATATGAAGTTGGTTTTGTTCTTTTTGTTCTTGCTTGACCAAACACTTATCTCTAGAAATGCTTTTTGTATTGTACTATGTTTTTTGTTATGAGATGTTTTCAATTTGTTTGTTTCTTTACAGTGAGGCTGCCACAAAGTAATGGATTGAATTACTTGGGACTTATACGAAGACAATGCTTCCCAAGCTAGAGAAGATGCTCACAGGTTTGTTGGATTAAAGTTTTTTTTTAAATTGGAACTTGTAATTAAAAAATTTTGCCTTCAGTCTTTTTTTTTGGGGGGGGGGTACAAATGAACACTCTAAATTTGGTTCCAGCCTATAGTTAAACTAGAAGTGGCTACCGGCGTTGCCTGGGTAGAGGGAGATAATAAAAAGTTAGTCTTGCTTATCCATTGATTGTTTTGGTCTTACATAATTGATTTATGTTTTAATCATAAACGCAACCAATGACTTTCACTTCTCTTACTATTCAAATCCTAATTTTGAAATATTTTCCTAAATATAAATAAAATCTTCATTATTTTTTGCACAAAAAGCAAGCTCTGGTGATAGTGAATGCGTATATATATTTACTTTGTCATTGTTTTATTTTCATAGTTTCTCCAGACGTACATACACACCAACTGTCCTTTATATATAGATAGATGATTTTTCCAATTTCTTTGGTTCTAAGACAAATTCATCTGTATTGTCTTTTCTTGATGTACGTTTGGCAAATTTGACAAAATTGAATGCTGCTTAGGAGTCTAAATATTTAGAAAATTTTAATGTGATAAAAATGTTTTTACAAGGAAACTAATGATAAAGTTTCCAAAATTTCTCTTCTCAATTCTTTGTGAATTTAAATTTTATTCAATAGCAGAAAAAATTGTATCCAGAACCAAGATGCTGATAGGTACGTGTCCTGTGTCCCTGACACATAAAAATCTAAAAGGACGTAGTAAAATCATATCCATGCGGTCCAGTGTTTTTCTTTCCTTTTTCTTTTTTCCCTCACCATTTCAAGCTAACTGTAAATACATTTCAATAGTTTCTGAGAAACAAATTACACAGGATAGGTTACAAGGTTGTTTTCTCCAGTCATAAATAAAAACCTTCAATTTATTAAGAAACTTTAATTGGGACCCATCAAATTTCCGGACTCATTCAAAGCAATATGTGGGTTCCAGAATGCACTAAATCAAAAAAGCTATCAGCATCACTGCAAGAAATAACCACAGTTGATAAGGGAAAAAAAGCAAACCCCATTTTAACCAATCTTTTTTTTTTTTTTTTCCAGATGTATTGTTACTTGCTTAGCAGATCCAGGTACTTTTCTCATGGACCATCTTCTTACATTGAAACCTGTTAAAATTTTGGAAGGAGAACTTATCCATGATGTAAGTTTTTTTGATTTTCATATCGGTTCCTCTTCATTCTAAAATAAACCTCTTTTCTTGAAACTCTCTTAATGTCTTTACTTCATCAAAATTCTGTCTTGTCAGATTTGTTTGTAGTATTATTCAGACCATTGTCCTCATCTTTATTGTTATCTGTACAATGTTTCGGCCGATGTGCCCTCCGGTATTTCTTGTCAGACTCTGGAACTTTCTCGAACTCTGCAGGCTCTCGAGTCCGACTAGAAATACTTGAAGAAGGCCGGGAGGCACATCGGCTGAAATGTTGTACAGATAACAATAAAGATGACAATAGTCTGAATAATACTAATTATCAAGCCTCATTACAAAATACAGAAATAAGATTTATTTGTTTCCGATTAAAATTCTTTTTTCCACTTGTTTTTCAGTTGCTGACAATATTTGTTACAGAAAAGCTTACAAGTATGAAGCTTTTTATGCAAAAAACACAGATTTTATTAATTCTATTGGAAGTAAAATTGGCTTTCAGTTATACTAAATTAAATTTCAACTTCTTTCTCAAAATTTGGAGTTAAATTATTGATTAGCCAAACTTTGAAATTTCTATATTAATTTTGGCACGTATGGCTTTTCTAGAATTCTAGTAGTATATCTCATTTACAGAAAGCAATGTTAATATACACATAGGAAAGACATAGACTGCTATAGACAGATTATCATTCATAATGAAATATGATCTCTAAGAAAAAGTGACAATTCTCACAGCTGTAGCCGTGTCAGTGCTACTGTATGGCTGCACCATTTGGAATCTAACGAAAGCTTAGAGAAAAAAAAACATATGGGACTATACAAGTGTGCTGTCCTAACAAATCCTGAAAGTAGTACCCCCACAAGAAAGCAGCTATACAGCCACTTTACATGCTGGAGAGGTAAGGATGAACTCAACAGTGTGTTATCCTGTGGTCACCTACACATGGACACACTAGAGTAGACTGACCTGCAAAAACTTATATTGAGCAGCTCTGTGATGATAACTGGATGTTGTAGGACGGTTTGCTAAAGCAATTACCAATAGGGATGAGTGACAAGAGAGTCATGAGAATCCATGCTGTTGGTACAATGATGATGATGATGAATGCTTTGAAAAGTATTTGATTCCTTTATGATTTTAGGATAAGTACAATTGGCTCGGTATTTTTAAGGAAATAAGTCATCTCAATTTATTTACAATAAATACACCTCCTCTACCTCAGAAATTTTTTTCTCCCTGGCCATCACTCAACCACCCTTTTTAATAGCAGAACCATTTGAAAATAAGTCCCTTTTTATAAAAATGTGTATTTGCAGATATCCTACAACTTGTGTGTTGCAAAACTCATATTTCTCTCAGGAAAGATGAATTATTTTATTTTTGTTTAATTTTTCTTATTTATTTTATTAATTTTTCCCTTTTATTTGGTTAATTTACTTTATTTCTATTTTTCCTACCCCCCCCCCCCAACATGCTGGCTGACTCTCTCTCTCCCCCCCCCCTTTTTAACCCATGACCAGACTAACAAATAGATAAATTCAGAGGTTTAGAATTCTAGACACTTTCAGCTAAAGGATACCAACAGCACACAAACTAGCAAAATAAAAATAAAAAACGCCCTCTGGCGACGACGTAAAATAAATACTGCCTGAGGGATGGGAGTTGAAAATTTATACAGGGTTTGTATCAAGTAAAGTAAAATCATCAAATTTATTAAAGGATTAAAAAATTGAAATGGAAACTTAGTTCTGATAACTTTAAATATATATTAAAATAAAAAAAAACTATTATATAGTAGATAATACCCAGTATGTATTTATTAAAACTTGTTTAAAAAACCAATGAGGACTGTCTAACATTGCATACTCAATTTTGAGTGTATTCTATTTATGCATTTTAGGCAGTGTGACATAAGCAGTGACACAGTTTTGTTACAAAAACCGGAAGCGAATCTCCATTATTAATAGATAACAAAAGGTTTTGTAAAGTAAATTTTAAGATCCTGTTAAAAATTTTGCTAAATAAGACACTCTTGAAAACTTCTTTTTGCATTAAATTTTTCTTTTTCTTTTTATTTTTTCTCTCCTCCTAAAGTCTGTCCCATGAAAACAATATTCGGAAAAGAAAAATTTAATGCAAAAAGAAATTTTTCAAGAAGTGTCTTATTTATGCAAAATTTTAACAGGATCTTAAAATTACTTTACAAAACCTTTTTATCTATTAATAATGGAGATTCGCTTCCGGTTTTTGTAACAAAAACTGTTGTCACTGCTTATGTCACACTGCCTAAATCTCATAATAGAAATACCAACTCAAATTGAGATTGCCAATGTTAGACATCCTCATGTTTTTTAAACAGAGTTGTTAATAAATACATACCTGGTATTATCATCTTATATATAGTTTTTTTTTATTTTAATATATATTTAAAGTTATTCAGAAACTAATTTCCATTTCAATTTTTTAATCCTTTAATAATTTGATATTTACTTTTACTTGATACAAACCCTATATTTTAAATTTTCAACTCCCATCCCCTCAGGCAGTATTTATTATTACGTCGTCGCCCCAGAGGCGTTTTTATTTTTATTTTTGCTAGTTGTGTGCTGTTGTATCCTTTAGCTGGAAAGTGTCTTAGAATTCTAAACCTCTGAATTTTATTCTATTTGTTAGCTGTCATGGGTTAAAAAGGGGGGTGGGTAGAGAAGAGAGTCACCAGCATTGTTGGGGGGGGGGGTAGGAAAAATAGAAATAAAGTAAAATTAACCAAAATAAAAGGGAATTAATAAAATAAATTTTAAAAAAATTAAAAAAAATAAAATAATCTCTTTCCTGAGAGAAATATGAGTTTTGCAACACACCAAGTTTAGGATATCTGCAATACACATTTTTATTAAAAAAAGGAAACTTATTTTCAAATGTTCTTGCTTATTAAAAAGGTTTGTTGAGTGATGCCAGGGAGAAAAAAAAATTCTGAGGTAGAGGAGTGTATTTATTGTAAATAAATTGAATGGACTTAGTTTCCTTAAAAATACCCGAGCAATTCTACTTATCTAAAATCAATAAAGAATCAAATACTTTTCCAAAGCATCATATCATTCATCATTGTACCAACAGCAGTTCTCATGACTCTCTTGTCACTCATCCCTATGGTAATTGCTTTTAGCAAAACCGTCCTCACAACATCCAGTATCATCACAGAGCGCTCATATATAAGTTTTTGCAGGTCGTCTACTCTAGGTGTCCATTGTTATGACCACAGGATAACACACTTTGGTTCATCCTTAACCTCTTCCAGCCATGTATGTTGTCTATACAGATGGCTGTATATACTGCTTTCTTGTGGGCGGTACTACTTTCAGGATTTGTTAGGACAGCACACTTGTATAGTTCCATATGTTTTTTTTTCTCTAAGCCTTTCGTTAGATTCCAAATGGTGCAGCCATACAGTAGCACTGACACGGCTACAGCTGTGAAGAATTGTCACTTTTTCTTAGAGATCATATTTCATTATGAATGATAATCTCTATAGCAGTCTATGTCTTTCCTATGTGTATATTAAACATGCTTTCTGTAAATGAGATATTACTACTAGAATTCTAGAAAAGCCATACGTGCCAAAATTAATATAGAAATTTCAAGTTTGGCTAATCAATAATTTAACTCCCAAATTTCTGAGAAAGAAGTTGAAATTTATTTAGGTATAACTGAAAGCCAATTTTACTTACCAATAGAATTAATAAAATCTGTTTTTTGCATAAAAAGCTTCATACTTTGTAAGCTCTGTAACAAATATTGTCAGCAACTGAAAACAAGTGGAAAAAAATTTTAATCGTAAAACAATAAATCTTATTTCTGTATTTTGTAATGAGGCTTGATAATTAGTATTATTCAGACTATTGTCATCTTTATTGTTATCTGTACAACATTTCAGCCGATGTGCCCTCCGGCCTTCTTCAAGTATTTCTAGTCGGACTCGAGAGCCTGCCAGAGTTCGAGAAAGTTCCAGAGTCTGACAAGAAATACCGGAGCACATCGGCCGAAACATTGTACAGATAACAATAAGATGAGGACAATGTCTGAATAATACTACAAACAAATCTGACAAGACAGAATTTGATGAAGTAAAGACATTAAGAGAGTTTCAAGAAAAAGAGGTTTATTTTAGAATGAAGAGAACCGATATGAAAATCAAAAAACTTACATCATGGATAAGTTCTCCTTCCAAAAATTTAACAGGTTTCAATGTAAGAAGATGGTCCATGAGAAAAGTACCTGGATCTGCTAAGCAAGTAACAATACATCTGGAAAAAAAAAAAAAAAAGATTGGTTAAAATGGGGTTTGCTTTTTTTCCCTTATCAACTGTGGTTATTTCTTGCAGTGATGCTGATAGCTTTTTGATTTAGTGCATTCTGGAACCCACATATTGCTTTGAATGAGTCCCTGGGAAATTTGATGGTCCCAATTAAAGTTTCTTAATAAATTGAAGGGTTTTTATTTATGATCTGGAGAAACAACCTTGTAACCTATCCTGTGTAATTTGTTTCTCAGAAAATATTGAAATGTATTTACAGTTAGCTTGAAATGGTGAGGGGAAAAAAGAAAAAGGAAAGAAAAACACTGGGGCGCATGGATATGATTTTACTACGTCTTTTTAGATTTTTATGTGTCAGGGACACAGGACACATACCTATCAGCATCTTTGTTCTTGATACAATTTTTTCTGCTATTGAATAAAATTTAAATTCACAAAGAATTGAAAAGAGAAATTTGGAAACTTTATCATTAGTTTAAAAACATTTTTATCACATTAAAATTTTCTAAATATTTAGACTCCTAAGCAGCATTCAATTTTGTCAATTTTGCCAAACGTACATCAAGAAAAGACAATACAGATGAATTTGTCTTAGAACCAAAGAAATTGGAAAATCATCTATCTATATATAAAGGACAGTTGGTGTGTATGTACGTCTGGAGGAAACTATGAAAATAAAACAATTAATGACAAAGTAAATATATATACGCATTCACTATCACCAGAGCTTGCTTTTTGTGCAAAAATAATGAAGATTTTATTTATATTTAGGAAAATATTTCAAAATTAGGATTTGAATAGTAAGAGAAGTGAAAGTCATTGGTTGCGTTTATGATTAAAACATAAATCAATTATGTAAGACCAAAACAATCAATGGATCTGCGAGACTAACTTTTTATTATCCCCCTCTACCAAAGCAACGCCGGGTAGCCACTTCTAGTTTTAACTATAGGCTGGAACCAAATTTAGAGTGTTCATTTGTACCCCCCCCCCCAAAGACTGAAGGCAATTTTTTAATTACAAGTTCCAATTTTAAAAGAACTTTAATCCAACAAACCTGTGAGCATCTTCTCTAGCTTGGGAAGCATTGTCTTCTGTATAAGTCCCAAGTAATTCAATCATTACTTTTGTGGCAGCCTCACTGTAAAAGAAGAAACAAATTGAAAACATCTCATAACAAAAACATAGTACAATACAAAAAGCATTTCTAGGAGATAAGTGTTTGGTCAAGCAAGAACAAACTCAACTTCATATTAATAACTGTATCAAACATTAAAAAACTCAGAATTTTAAAAATGAAAATTTTTTACATCTTGCTTTTAGACTTACTTTTAACAACCTATATTTTTAAAAGATGACCAGAATTTATTTAAATACAAAGTTAGCTGGAAATAATATTTGCATTAACAGAGATACAGTGTCCCTTGTTGAGAATTTTGGAGATATAAGGTGTGTGTTAAAAGCCCACTCCTACTTATAGACTCGACCATAACCATGTAACCCATCTCTTGACCAATCACTGGCAGTACTCTGAGGTTGATACAATACGTAAACCAAGCCTACTGGAGAAACTTTAGTTGGGACCCATCAAATTTCCTGGGACTCATTCAAGCAAATATGTCAAATCAAATTGATATTGCTATAAAGTATCCACTTTTCATCACTTGTAACAATTACTTGAAATACTAAAAGGTTTTTCAAATTGAAGGATGCACTAAATCAAAAATCTATCAACATCACTGCATTAATTATATACAAGGTATTAATTAGGATGTGGAATACTAAAACATTGACTCCGACTATTTTGGCACTTCCGATTCCTTCATGTAATTAATTCATAATAAATATAAAGCCATTTTTATAATCTATTCATAACGAATGTGCACTGTATAACTTTACAAAATAAACTAGGGCCATAAATGGCTTTCAACTCCACAGACCTGCAAGATATGTTAAGAAAAAGTATAGAGATTGCAGCTGTAACAATACAGAAAT
Source organism: Doryteuthis pealeii (assembly GCA_023376005.1). Taxonomy (NCBI): domain Eukaryota; kingdom Metazoa; phylum Mollusca; class Cephalopoda; order Myopsida; family Loliginidae; genus Doryteuthis; species Doryteuthis pealeii. Next base: position 6,448 of record JALAJA010001449.1, on the reverse strand, counting down.
AAAAGATGAAATGTTAATTCTCTTCAAAATAGTCCCTTTGTCATTCCACCAAGTTTTCTACTAGTTGAAGCACCTCTGAAACTCTTGATATAGTGTGAAGCTGTACTGTGCTTTTTTGTTTTAACGTCCTAAAATCTACCCCATGAGATGAATCTTCAGTTTAAAAATCAAGAAAAAAAACTCATAGGGAGCTTGGTATGGTGAGTATGGAAATAGCTGCATTTGCAAAATGCTTCATCAAAATCTATGCTCATCAAAAAGTATTCAGCGCTGACTTGTCTAGACATCACTTTATTGTATATATATTTACCATCCCTTACGCACAAGCGGGATGCGACACAAGGTCAATTTCTTAAAGTAAAGTCGATGGGGCGGCCTAAAGTCGGTATCAGCCAATCAGCGAAGGAGTCCATCCCCTTTTCAATAGCGCTAGACGAAGGAGATTGTTTTAGCATCTGAGGTGGAGCGCCACACCTACCATCAGCTCCTTACTTTACCACACAGATCCCCGTGCTACTCATACGCTGAGTTGGTGAGGACTGGTATCGAACTAGGAACCTTGTGGTTTCTAGCCGAACACTACCCACTGCAGAGTTTTTCCTTCTCCTAGACTGGTTACCTAGCCATGATTAAAGAGCCCAGTCTGCTCTGCTATTTACCCACAGCTGGAGGGAGAATTGGAGTCATACCTTTCCCAAGGGTATTAGCGCCATGTGAAATACAAACAGCTTCGACCAGGAATTGAACTCGGGTTGACCAGTCCATTTCCTACGACTAACCATTACACTACGTGCTTCCATAAATTATTTACTAAGCATAGCTAAGATGCGGCACAACGCAAGAAGTATAGGGCACCCAGTGAGAATCGAACTCACTAACAATAGTCTGCTAATTCAATTTGCTAACCAGCAGAAAACAGCATAGCTCATGACTTTCGGAAACATTTATTTTTTTTCGCTCAGAGTTGCCACGGCATGGAATAAACTGCCTGCATTCGTTGTAGGCTGCCGAAACACTGCATCTTTCTAAGCCTCCATGCTTCCTGTAATCCGCCAACACTATACCCGATACCTCCCCCCCCACACATGTACACAAGCGCACACATATATGTATATTATTACTGTATGCTATTCACGTTCCTGACACTAATACATTATTCTATGTACTAGACATGAGACTTGGTGCACCCGAGCACTGTACACAATAAATTTCATTATTATTATTATTACACTACATGAGGTGCACTTTATTATATAAGCTACTCAACTGTGTATATGTCTTCATTTAGATTTTTAAAGATTCAGACTTGATAAATTTTTTTGTTTTTGATCACACCTGATCATTTAACAATAAGCTGAGAGAAGTAGACATTTCTTGTAGTAACTGCTTTGAAATGCATTCCCAAGTAACTGAAATGCACACAACTACAAAGCATTTTGTTATGGTTAAATAAACAATGAAAAACGTTTTGCTATTTCAAGAAATTGTGACAAGTAATGAAAAGTGGATACTTTATAGCCATGTCAACACCAAGAGATTTGGGAAAGCTGAGTCTGGTCCTCATACAAAGATGATATAGATATATATATTATATATATATATATATATATATATATATATTATATATGTATGTATGTGGAAAGAAAATGTATAGATATAAATTACTTATAGAAATGCCAACATGTGTTTCGACCAAGAGTTTGTCCTTGTATACATCGTAATCTATTTAATATTATTTTAAATACAAAATTTACATGTCACTGAATATTCTCCATAAACTTTCAAACCGAAAGCGTCTCTTACATTTTCATAAGATTCTTTTTTCAAACACATCCAAATTCTCTGTATTCTTACCGTTTTATTTTCAAATATCAAAATATCTTGCCCTGAAGGAGACCGCCTTTTTGTATACTTAAATTTTATGTTTCTCTATTATTATCCTTTTATTTTGTATTTAAAATAATACTAAATAGGATACTATGTATACAAGGACAAACTCTTGGTTGAAACACGTGTCGGCATTTCAATAAATAATTTTTATCCATACAACATTTTCTTTCCATTTATATTTCAACATAATTGTTGGATTCACTTCCATTAGGTCAGTCGGTAGAGCGTTCGGCTAGAAACCACAAGGTTCCTAGTTCGATACCGGTCTTTGCCAACTCAGCGTATGAGTATCACAGGGATCTGTGCGGTAAAGTAAGGAGCTGATGGTAGGTGTGGCGCTTCACCTCAGATGCCAAAAACAATCTCCTTGGTCTAGCGATAGTGAAAAAGGGATAGACTCCCTCGCTGACACTGACTTTAGGCCGCCCCGATGACTTTACTTTACCTTTTTTATATCTATATAAGTAAAGAGTGGTCGATATCATTGATTAGAGCATGTATATCTAAGTTAGGATAGTGGAGACATGAAGTCAACAGCGTTTGGTAATTGACAGTTACCAAACAGTTTATCTTCTTTCAAAGAACCAAAATGATTAATTCAATTAAGTACAGCCTTCTATTAGATCAATTAAAGTGAGTAAATGCTTAAAATTAATATATAAAAAAAAGGCCATATAATATTCCCTCAGGATAACACTAGGCAACAGATTTGATGTCCAGGCCAAAGAAATATTTTTAAAATTAAAAAAAAATGCAGCTTGCTGGAGGATGTTTTCTATCATTCCACTGTATTTAGATATTGCAACCTTCAGATTCTGATCTTTAAAGAATTCTCTTCATGAGAGAAGAGAGGAAAAAAAACCCCAAAAAACCTGAAGACAACAAATAGAACCGAGAGTAGTTCTTTGTTAATCAAAGTAAAAAAAAAGTTCTTGAAGATAGAAATGTAGTAGAATAGATGGCAGAAGATAATAAGTATTATTTGGATTATTCAAACTATTGTCCTCATCTTTATTGTTATATGTACGTTTCGGCTGATGTGCCCTCTGGCCTTCTTAAGGTATTTCTTGTTGTCCTCAGCTAGGGTTAGTGTAATGAGAACAGGATAACCCCAGGGATTGAATAAAGGGTTGGGTTCAAAGTTCTATGATGGCTCCCGATTACGACAAGAAGGTTTCTGAGTTCGAGAAGACTTCAGAGCCTAACAAGAAATACCTAAAGAAGGCTGGAGGGCACATTAGCCAAAATGTTGTATAGATAACAATAAAGATGAGGACAATAGTCTGAATAATCCAAATAATACTAATACTAAAAAAAAAAAAAAAATTGAATATAGATGTCTTTTCCTGTTGTACAAGGGAAGAGGAAATGACAATGATGGAGAAATAGAAAAATCTTACCTCATTTTTGCTTCCAACACAGCATCATGAAGCATACGCAAGAGATTTTGTGTTTTTTGTACAGGAAGATTCCACATGGCAATCCAGGATTTCACCTAAAATGAAAAAAAAAAAAAAAAAAATATATTGTAAAACTGCATTGCATTAAAGATTAAACATTTTCAAACAAGTAAGAAGTAAAAAAGCCATTGCTTAATAAACAATGGAGTTTTTAATTTCACATGTAATGATATTGTTATTTGATGGGAAGATACAACTTTGAAAGAGTATAAAATGAAATCAGTTGGGACGATCTTTTTCAGAGATCTGTTTTTTCATAAAAAATAAAATAAACACTTGATGTATAGAATTTCTGTCAAGGTGTAGTTTACTATTGATAACTGTAGAAATCTTCAGAAATTATAAATTAAAATAATATTATAGAATAAAAAAAGAAAAAGAAAAAAAAAATGTTTGTTTATAACTTTTGCTAGGATAAGAATGCAGTATGTGTGTACTTTGCTAGAATCAAAGCATCACTCCTCAGCACTTTTCAATTACAATCAAAGTGTATTAGTGAAATAGATCACTAATTAGGACTGAGCCTATTCTAGTAGTGACCACCCCAAGCAGAGTTTTAACAAGTTTAGAATTCAGAGTTTTCCTTCTCCTAGACTGGTTGCCTAACCAAGGTTAAAGAGCCCAGTCTGTTTACCCATAGCTGGAAGGAGAGTAGTTGGATTCATACCTTTCCCAAGGGTACTAGCGCTATGTGAACTGTAGCTTTGTCCAGGATTTGAACATGGTCAACAAGTCCATTTCCTACAACTCTAACCATTTGACCCCATGCCTCCAACTAAGTGTAGTATCAGTATCTGTAACAATTGGAAACTATATTTCAGGTGGTCACATAATTTCTAGTTTTAGAATGAAATAAAATATTGTGAATTGAACTGTGTGTGAAAAATGAAATTTTATCCTTACCTTATTGAGATCAGTTGGCACCATTTGCAACAAATCTGCTTGTTTGCCAAGTCGCAACATGCAATAATATATTGTGTATCGAAGAGGGCAGTTCTCATCTAATCCATTGAAAACGTTTGTCAACCTAAAAATATTCAAAAGTTACGAGATAAAAAGTTAAAAAAAAAAAAAAAAAAAAAAAAAAAAAAAAGTTAAGCATTTCATTTCATTCAGAACATTTCTATAAAGATTATTAGGGTACTTTGAAATATCCGTTTAAAATAATTTTTTAATATTTTTTATTGTAATTAAATAATAAGAGACAAATATTAACTTTGAATGAACCTATAGAAATAAGGAAAATATAATGAACAAATAATATTGTTGTTTTATTGAAATGTACTGACTCAGTTAATTTGTTTTCATAATTATCCGTTATCATGGCTGGTCGTCCATGTACCGGTAATTCTATTTTTAATATTTACCAACAATATATGTATTTAGAGAGATAGATAATACATTTAATAGACAGATAATAATCTAATTTTAATAAATTATTATTTACCAACAATATATATATTTTAATTTCGTGTTCATAATTATCTATTATCATGGCTGGTCATCCATGTACTCATACTTTTATTTTTAACAACATTGTACCTGCCTTAAAGTTGTGTGTTCTCCAGATTTTTTGTTTTTTTGTTATTTAATTACTTTTGGACAATATTCTGTATTGGATACGCTATTATGATTATTTTTCTGTATAATAACCCCTCCCCCCACTTATTACTAAATTACTTTTGGATATCATGATTTATGTTCTTAATTATGATGAAAAGAATTTATTAATTTAAAAAAAAAAAAAAAAAAAAAAAAATTTACAACAACAGGAAATTTTACAGATTATTATTTCTTTAAGAATTTTCAATATCACCAAGAAAAAGAAAAAAATAACTTGGAAGACATTTCTTTTTAAAAATAATTTAGTCAATTTGACTCTTGCAGAGAGAGAGAAAAAAAAAAAAAAAAGAAAAGAAAAAAAAGAAAGGAAGACTAGAATAAGTGACTTACAAACGAAGCCTCAGGTGACCTCTTTTGTCTCCTGGAGGGGCTTTGGAAACAATTTCAGCAAAAAGGGAAATTATATCCTCAGCTTCAACGACTGGAACCAACATAATAAGGGATACAATCCCATTGAAGGCCATCTCCACTTCTGCAAAAAAAGAAAGAAAAATAGTTACAATATAATTGCAGAGTCACCACCAATCAAATTTGCAAAGAGAAAAGGTTTTGTTTTTTAACATAAAACTTAAGATTTAAATTTTATCCAATATTGTCAAATAGTTTGAACATACAATCCTGACTACAGGCAAAAATAACTGAATACTTGGCATAGCTTAACACTTGTATTTGGCCTGGGTTTATGGAATGAGAACAACCTACCCTAATGAATTCAATAAAGGGCTCAGTTTGAAGTTCTATGAAGGCTCATGGTTCTTACAAGAAGGTTCCAGAGTTCAACAAGAAGCACCCGAAATGCCAGAGGGCACATTGAACTAAATGAAATGCATATAGCAATGAGGAGAACAACCTAAAAAAATTGGCCAGATAGCATAGTGGATAAAGGAGTTAGGATAAGACAGTTCTAAGTGACAGTTATCACTAGACTGCAGGTTCAACCCTGGTCAGGGCCAGCAGTAACATAGAATAATAATTAACACAGCTTAACACCTGTACCCCAGCTATGCTTAGCGGAATGAGAACAAGATACCCCCGTGGACTGAATAAAGGGTTAGGATCAAAGTTCCGTGATGGCTCCTGATTACAAGAAGGTTCCTGAGTCTGAGAAGAAATACCTGAAGAAGGCCAGAGGGTACATCGGCCGAAACGTTGTACAGATAACAATGAAGATGAGGACAATAGTCTGAATAATCCAAATAATACTAATTATCAAGCCTCATATAAAAAAAAATTTAAAAAAAATTATATATAAGGTTTGGTTACTTTGTTTTAATGGCATATCATACTTCATGGGTTATTTAATGCCAAGCCATTCTTGTAGAAGAATAGTAGTACTATTTAAACCATAGTTTGGGATGGGAGTTCATACTTTTCTGAAAGTGTATTAGTTCAAAATTGAACATAATAGTGCTACTGGAGTTTGAATTTATTCACTACAATGTCACAGTCCAGCACATTAACTATTATCTCTCTCT
>JALAJA010001448.1:0-27500 GCA_023376005.1 Doryteuthis pealeii | reverse complement strand
CTTGGCTGGAAAAAAATAAATAAAATTGATGTAACGTTTTAAAATAGATTTTTTTAGATACTTTAATTATTAATTTTTAAAACTTATAGGGTCAATAATTGTGAGTGAAAATTTAGGGATTTTTTAAGACAAACCTAATTTTATGCTTATTTTACCAGCCCTGTGAATATACTTATTATGAATGCAAGTAATGTTAAAATAATAACACAGATTTAACACAAAAGTTTATTTATATTCATTCATATTTATATTTTGTGAAGGATAAAGATACAAAAAATTATTTTAAATCAAAAATATCAGGCACTTGCAAAGTTGACGTAAAATCCATATTTATCAAAATAAATTTAGCCACCCAACCCCCGCGCCGATTGAAAACAATTACCAACAATCAGGGAATTATCCGATTTTAATGAAATTTTCAGTGTTGATTTATCAATAAATGAATTTTATAATGCATTATTTGTTTTATTTCAAAACTTTCTGATTTTTTCAGGTCATCTAACTACCCTCCCCATGTTTTTTGGTGGGGCGCAAAATATCGGTGGCGGTTATGTAAAGTTGAAACTAATTACAGTATAAGTAAAAAGACAAAAGACTGAAGGTGTAAATCTTATTATAATGGAGATTGTGTGTTTTTCTGTCTGTAACCGAAACTATATTCCTACTCAAGTCACAATTCTCTTAGTTATTGACATCACATTCTCCATGATTTTATTTTTATCTAAACCTCAATTATTAATAAAATTTATTTACATTATTAATACTGTTAACTATGTCTACATACTGACAACATGCAATTATATTTATATATACAACAAAATAGCGGTTTGCAGTGTGTACGGGAAGGTTAATTTGCATATTAATATTAAAAAATCGAATTTAATAAATATGTGCTTAGTATTATTGATTTCTAACTGTCTGGTTTTATTTTAATGAATATAAGCAAAAATCTCTTCAATGAATCTTAAATGAAATCCATTAACAAGAAAAAATAACTGTCATTTTATTCTTTACTTCCTCTTTTAACTAAATACTTAAATTAGAAAAATAACAATGAAAGACGAGAGTGATGGAAGAGTAAGTTTCAGTTGTTCCATTTTTTATTATACTCCCTGTTTCAAATCTTTTATTATACTCCCTCTGTTTCAAATCTTTTTATCTGTATTCTTATTTAGTTTCATTAGCCTTTCTAATTTAATACAATATTTTATTACATTAAAACTTAAATACTTGCACCCGGAGGGTGCATATATTTGCTAGTATATATAATAACCTACTTCTAAACAAAACGAAAAATCTGGGAAAAAAGACCAGCAGGTGTAATGGTTAGAGTCCCTGCCTCTATATATAAGCTGTTGGCATTTCACATAGCGCTAATACCCTTGGGAAAGGTATGAATCCATATATTCTCCCTCCAGCTATGGGTTAAATAGTAGGGCAGACTGGGCCCTTCAGCCTTGGGTAGGTAACCAGTCTAGGAGAGGGATAACTCTGAATTCAAAATTCCTGAGGTCGGTCGTTGATTGGGTTTGTGGCAACTCTTGATGCACCAATTCTTTCCTATCGACTGTGCCAAAAAGTGTGGGATGGTCCAACACAAGCCTTCACCACTATAAACAAATCCCTGTGTGGGAGTTCATTGTGTGTATGAACCCTCATACGTCGAAAAATCGACGGGAGAGTCCATTTATATATATATATATATATATAGAATAAGTGCTTAATTGGAGTCGTACCTAATTTTGAAAATTAATTAATTAATAATGAATTAGGCGGGAATACCTATTAAATGTATGGCTAAACAAATCGAGAAAAATCAATCTCTGTATGTACATTTCGGCCTATTAGGCCTCATCAGCAGAGCTATAGATCGGAAGACCGCCTCCGGTTTCAAATCACGCACAGGGCGGTCTTCCGATCTATAGCTCTGCTGATGAGGCCTAATAGGCCGAAATGTACATACAGAGATTGATTTTTCTCTATTTGTTTAGCCATACATTTAATAGGTATTCCCGCCTAATTCATTATTAATTAATTAATTTTCAAAATTAGGTACGACTCCAATTAAGCACTTATTCTCCCAAAAAAATTATCGGCAAAAAGCCATTCTAAACAAACCGTGTTTACAACATATATATAATATATATAATATATATATATATATATAACAGATAGATAGATAGATAGATAGATAGATAAAATCTTGTATAGATGCATATATTTTGTCATCCGGCTCGATTCTTCTGGCACTTTAAACCAAAGACAATCCATGACTCTAACACTAGAGTCCAACGTTCTCATCACTACTGAGCCAGTTTCCGTTACCTTTGCGCTGATAAATGAACGGACATTTGATATTGTGTTAAATGATGCGAACGAAAGATACAAGGATGAGGGGCGTGTTATTCAAAAACTTGACAAAAGACAAGATGATAGAGTGTCCAGTGTCATCGTTTCATGAGTGACCAGAAAACGGACGCCATTATTTTCATTTTTTTTTCCCGCCACGGAGCAGAAGTCGTCAAAGCGTACGGACAAACGTGGAGGCCGACATCTTTGTGCGCTGATCTGGAAAAATGGCACGTCTCGGGGTTTTTTTTTTCCTCGGGGTCCTGCTTTTTGGCAAGCGTCGGTTGATTCACTGGGAGGGGGAAAATGGATGAGGGGACACAGAAGAAATAAGAAAAATCGTACAGGCGATTGTGGATATATTTTGGGAGGGGTAGGGTTGGTTGGTTGGTTGGTTGGTTGGTTGGGGTGAGAGAACGGTATGTTGGTGGCACTCGCATTGACTTTGATAAAGAATAAGGAATAAGTCGTTTTTTTTTTCTTTTTGTTTGGGTGAGTAGATGTGTTTACATATGTGTGTGCAAAGAGTGCATATCTATCGATCTATCTATCTATCTATCTCTTTATATATATATATATATATATATATATATATATATATATATATATATATAGATAATATACTAAGTCAGACGAGCTCTAGCTAGTAAGTTAACATGATTAGTGCTCTCAGGGTAAGAGTCAGATCTTAGCCAGACGAGCCTGAATGAAGCATTTTGAAGAGCATTATGCGAAACTTTTAGTAGGTTCGTCTGACTCATTAGATTTATCTTTATTATTTGCTCTACTTAGGTATTGAGCACTTTTTACTTATTAGCTTTAGTCTCCTGGTGGATTGTATGAATATATATATATATATATATATATATATATATATATATATGCATATAAATTGTTTTTTCTTTGCCAAAATATTGTACTAATAGATTATTTTTTGTTGGTACGATTATCTTGGTCTTTTCTTTTTACAAAATTTTTTTTCTTCCCGGTTGATATTTGGTTGAATATTTTTACAATCAAACTATTTGCTGTGTTTTTTTTCTCACCGCGAGATTTACCAACAAGTTTGGTACATTAAATATATATATATATATATATATATATATATATATATATATATATATATATATTAGTAAATGAAGAAAAACTCTAAACTTGCTTCATTACAATAATTTATTTCAACCGTATTACTACGGCATCTTCAGGTAATCACAGAACATGACACTCTTACTGAGAATTTCCCAAAGTAACATCGCTTTTAAATCTATCAATTTAGGGGAGGGCGGGTTGGTGTCTTAGTTTGAAATGGGCAGGATTAGTTTCTTTGAATGAGGTGGGGAGGTCTACGCTTTGGATGAGGTGTGGCTTAGGTGGGGGACCGATTCCTTGGGGAAAGAGTTGTAAAAGTGTACATACAAAATGAGCAGAATTAAATTTTTAAAAAAACATGAAAGCAAATAAGAGGTGGGAGGTAGATTATAAAAGTAAAAAAAATTAAAGAATGAAAAATAAAAAATAAAAAATAAAAATAAGGATGTGAAGTCAAAAAATTTGAATAATATAAGGAAAATAGAATAAAATTGAATACAGTAAGAGAATAACAGGTAGGAGTCTCTCCCCTTTTCACAAGCTCTAGACCAAGGAGATTGTTTTTTAGCGTCAGGTCTCATTTTACCACACAGATCCCTGTGCTACTCATACGCTGATTTGGCGAGGGCTGGTATAGAACCATGAACCTTGTGAATCCCATCCAAAGACTCTACCGACTGAGCTAAACCGACCCTATATATATATATATATATACACAATGTGGAATATAATCTACTTCTAAACAAACGAAAAATCTGGTAAAGGCTAGCTGGTGTAATGGTTGGAGTCCCCGCCTGTCAGCTTGAGAAGCAGGGTTCGAATCACACACAAAGCGGTCTTCCTGTCTATAACTCTGCTGATGAGGCCTAATAGGCCGACATGTACATACAGAGATTGTTTTTTTTCTCGATTTTTTTAGCCTTTTCATTTGAATAGGTATGCCCCTAATTCATTAATTATTATTTAATTAATTTTCAAAAGTAGGTACAACTTCAATTAAGCACATATTCTCCCAAAAAAATGATAAGAAGAAGAACAAGAACAAAGAACAAGAAAGAAATAAAGAAAAGAACAAGAAGAAATAAGGAAGAAGAAGAGGAAGAAGAAGAAGAAGAAGAAGAAGAAGAAGAAGAAGAAGAAGAAGAAGAAGAAGAAGAAGATGAAAGAAGAAGAAGAAGAAGAAAGAAGAAGAAGAAGAAGAAGAAGAAAGGAAAAGAAGAAGAAGAAGAAGAAGAGAAGAAGAAGAGAGAAGAAGAAGAAGAAAGAAGAGAAAGGAAAGAAGAAGAAAGAAGAAGAAGAAGAAGAAAGAAGAAAGAAGAAGAAGAAGAAGAAGAGAAGAAGAAGAAGAAAGAAGAAGAAGAAGAAAGAAGAAGAAGAAAGGAAGAAGAAGAAGAAGAAGAAGAAGAAGAAGAAGAAGAAGAAGAAGAAGAAGAAGAAGAAGAAAGAAGACGAAGAAGAAAGAAAGAAGAAGAAAGAGAAGAGAAGAAGAGAAGAAGAAGAAGAAGAAGAAGAAGAAGAAGAAAGGAAGGAAAAAGAAGAATTTAGAGCAGGAGGAACAATGAGATGTAAAAGAGGGAAAAGATGTTTAAATAAAAGAAAGAAAGAAAGAAAGAAAGAAATAATAAATAATAATAATAATAATAATAATAATAATAATAATAATAATAATAATAAGAAGAAGAAGAAGAAGAAGAAGAAGAAGAAGAAGAAGAAGAAGAAGAAGATAACAGCAACAACGACAAGACCTAGCAGAACAAAAAAAATGAAATAAGAATGAGTGTAATGGGGTCGGGGTTGTCGGTGACGGCCATTGCACTTGGGACAGGGACAATTTAACTTATCAAAATAAAAGAAGGGTTAATTCATAATTTTCTTCTTTTTTTTCACCAAAATGTCGGTTAATAAATATTTTGTCTTTGAATGAAATATCGGCTCAGCGAGATTTTAGGCGAGATTTCGGCATGTCTCTGAAGCGTGATGAGAAAGTCAAAGGGGGGGAAGGGAAGGTGAAAGAGGGGGGTTGTTAAATGGAGAGAAAAATTGGGGGTGAGAAAATTAAAAAGGAATTGTCAAAAAAAAATAGAGAAAAAAATAGGGGAAAAAAATTTTAATAAATTGGGGATGGGGCGAGTGGGGAGAAGTAAAAGAAATGAAAAGAAAGAGAAAGATGATGAGAAAGAAAGAAAGAAAGAAAGAAGAAAGAAGAAAGAAAGAAGGTACACGAGAAAGGGTGAAAAAGAAAGAAAAAAGGAATTAATGCAAGATAGTTAGAAAGAAGAAGAAGAAGAAGAAGAGAAGAGAAGAAGAAGAAGAAGAAGAAGAAGAAGAAGAAGAAGAAGAAGAAAGGAAAGAAGAAGAAGAAGAAGAAGAAAAAGAAGAAGAAGAGAAGAAGAAGAAGAAGAAGAAAAAGGAAAGAAGAAGAAAGAAGAAGAAGAAGAAGAAGAAGAAGGGAAATATATGAGAAGAAGAAGAAGAAGAAGAGAAGAAGAAGAAAAGAAGAAGAAAGGAAAGAAGAAAGAAAGAACAACAAACAACAACAAATCGAAGAAGAACTGGAAAGAAAAGAAAGGAGAAAGCGAAATAATAATAATAATAATAATAATAATAATAATAATATAATAATAATAATAATAATAATGATTATCTTCTATTAATAATGGAGATTCGCTTCCGGTTTTTGTCTGTAACAAAAATTACGTCAATGCTTACGTCACATTACCCAAAATCGTCATAACATAGAATAAATACACTCAAAATTTGAACATGCAACATTAGACAGTCCTCATTGTTTTTTCAAAACAAGTTTTAATAAATACATGACTGGTATTATATATCTATATATAGTTTGTTTTATTTTAATACATATTTAAAGTTTACATTTCAAATTGTTTTATTTTTTTAATCCTTTAATAAATTTGATGATTTTACTTACTTAGGGTACAAACTAGCTGGCATTGAATTTTTAACTCCCACCCCTCAGACAATACGTTTCAAAAATCTATTTTTACATCACCCGGAGTGTGTTTTTTATTTTGCTAGTTATAATAATAATAATAATAATAATAATAATAATAATAATAATAATAATAATAATAATAATAATCGGTTAGAGTACTGAAGCGCCCTGGAGACCTGAAGAGTCTTACTGTCACTCAGGTTCCAATGAACCACCGGCTACGACAGGTGTTAAAAATTCGATGATAATAATAATAATAATAATAATAATAATAATAATAATAATAAACTAGCACAACGATAATACAAAACTAGACACGACTGGGTTGGGAAGGTGATCCACTGGGAATTATGCAAAAATTAAATTTTGACCACACAACAAAATGGTATATGCATAAACCAGAATCTGTTCTTGAGAACGAAATACATAAAATTCTCTGGGACTTTGAAATAAAAACGGATCACCTTATCCCAGCAAGAAGACCAGACCTAGTGTTGATAAACAAAAAAGAAAGAACTTGTCAACTGGTGGATTTTGCAATGCCAGCAGATCACAGGGTGAAGCTAAAGGAAAATGAAAAAATGGACAAATATCTAGACCTTGCTAGAGAACTGAAAAAGTTATGGAATATGAAAGTGAAAGTGATACCAATTGTAGTTGGTGCACTTGGAACAGTCCCAAAAGGATTGGAAAAGGGTCTGGAAAGTTTGGAAATCAGAAGAAGGATTGAAACCATTCAAAACACTGCACTGCTGCAATCTGCCAGAATACTCAGAAGAGTCCTGGAGACCTGAGGAGACTTGCTGTCACTCAGACTCCAGTGAAAGACCATCAGCTAATGCTGATGTGAAAACTCAAAAGGAGCAAATAATAATAATGATTATATTCTATTAATAATGGAGATTCGCTTCTGGTTTTTGTCTGTAACAAAAATTACGTCACTGCTACGTCACATTACCCCAAATCGTCATAACAGAATAAATACACTAAAAATTTGAACATGCAACATTAGACAGTCTTCATTGTTTTTTAAAACAAGTTTTAATAAATACATGACTGGTATTATATATCTATATATAGTTTGTTTTATTTTAATACATATTTAAAGTTTACATTTCAAATTGTTTTATTTTTTAATCCCTTAATGAATTTGATGATTTTACTTACTTAAGGTACAAACTCGCTGGCATTGGATTTAACTCTTTCTCACTCATTTTCCTTTCTTTCCTTCTTTTCATATTCTTAATATGTTCGATTAAAACAGATTAGCATTATCGCTTCCACGCGCTCAGGGCGTTTTTTTTATTTTGCTAATAATAATAATAATAATAATCGGTTAGAGTACAGAAGCGCCCTGGAGACCTGAAGAGTCTTGCTGTCACTCAGGTTCCAATGAACCACCGGCTACGACAGGTGTTAAAAATTCGATGATAATAATAATAATAATAATAATAATAATAATAATAATAATAATAATAAGAAGAAGAAGAAGAAGAAGAAGAAGAAGAAGAAGAAGAAGAAGAAGAAGAAGAAGAAAGATAGAAAGATAGAAAAACAGAAGAAAAAAGAGATATAGAATGTGAGTTCCGAGAAATCAAAGGATTGTGGGGTTGATTAGGAGAGAAAGCAGAGAAAAAGAGAGATTAAGAAGAGAGAGAGAAAGAGAGAGAGATAGAAAGAGAGAGAAAGAGAAAGAGAAAGAGAAAGAGAGAAAGAAAGAGAGAAAATAATTGTGTATTTGATATGTATATGTATATATATATATACATACCAATATATATATTTATATATACTTGTCAGTCTGAGTTCGACCCTAGCCAAGGATAGTTGTTGTGTCTAGCCACACTGAAAAGGCGTGAAACACCGAAACACGTGTCTGTGGATGACTTATCAATTATATACTTGAATATATATATGTGTGTGTGTTCATGTGTGTGTGTATATGTTTGTGTATGTGTGTGTGGAGAAAAGTAGACAAACACGGGATCTTGTAGAAAATGGATGTTTATTGTAGGTAGTGAGGCCTAACGCTTTTTCAGGACATAGTATTGAGTTCTCGCTTCAATGGTGAACATTTTCATACTGGTGATTATGTTGTATAGCCGACTACTACCGGCTAGTGGACCTCAATAAACAACAGATACGTATATACAAAAATAGGACCCGTCTTTATTTTCTTCGGTGTGTGGTTGGTGAGGGGCGACGAGTGTTCACAATGAAAATGCCGGGTGGCTGGCGAAGAGCGCAGTGTTCACAATGAGTGCCCGAGGGGTGTTTGCTGACGGGAGACGCGAGGTTGTCCTCTTGGCTGCTGGCTGGGGTCTCTCTCTGTCGGCTCGAACCTTCTGGCCTTTATATCGATAAATACTCCTACACATCTTTATCTTTTGATCTGGTTTTTACATCCGCTAATATGCCTACGCATTTTTATCTTTTGATCTGATAACGGACATTTGTTATATATTTCTTTATCTTCTCCCTGCTTCCTTGACCGGAAAACCTCTCTTCAATTTTCCCCTTGTTTTTAAATATATATTTTTATATTTCTCTTCGTCTTTTTGCCGGAAGCTTCTTCTTCCGGGCGACGATAAAACAACAATTATAGCACCACATACCGGTATTATCATCTTACATTCACCACCACTTCAAATACCAATATCCCCGTCGCTTCCATCTTCTTTTGAATCATACCGCTGCTGCTGGTGATGGTGGTGGTGATGAGGTTGGGAGGAGGAGGTGGAGGTTCCGCTTTCAGCCTATCCACTAATTATTTCTTACTGCTTCATGTGTGTGTGTCAATCAGAACCTCTGCCCCAAGCCCCTCTCTCTCTCTCTCTCTCTCTCTCTCTCTCTCTCTCTCTCTCTCTCTCTCTCTCTCTCTCACACACACACACACACTCTCTCTCTCTCTCTCTCTCTCTCTCTCTCTCTCTCTCGCTATATCTATCTATCTATCTTTGCATTGGTCCTTCCTCTCTCTCTTCTCTCTCTCTCTCTCTCTCTCTCTATATATATATATATATATATATATATATATATATAATACCTGTTTGTCTATCTATCTTAGACTCTCTCTCTCCTCTCTCTCTCTCTCTCTCTCTCTCACACACACACACACACACACACACACACCACACACATTTCCCCCACATACAGGAGGAGGATGAAGATGATGAAGATGATGATGAAAAAAGAAAAAAAGGAAGAATTATTTTTTCCATTAAATTCATTGCTTCACTTTTTTTCTCTCAATCTTCATTTACTTTCGGAAGTGAAAAATATTGCCGTTTCCATGGAGAATTCAATTGCAGCTTCTCTTCCTCCTCATTCTCATCCTCTTCCTTCCCCTCCTTCTCACCTCCACCACCCACCTGCACTGGGAGGTTGGGATGAGGAAGTGGAGGTTCCGCTTTCAGCCTATCACTACATAGAAATGATTCCTTACTGCTTCGTGTGTGTGTGTGTGTGTCAATCAGAACCTCTCCCCCACGTCTCTCTCTTTCTCTTTCAGTCTCTGTCTTCTGTCTGTCTGTCTGTCTGTCTCTCGCTCGCTCTCTCTCTCTCTCTCTCTCTCTCTCTCTCTCTCTCTCTCTCTCTCTCTCTCTCTCTCGCTATATCTATCTATCTATCTTTGCATTGGTCTTCCTCTCTCTCTCTCTCTCTCTATATATATATATATATATATATATAATATATATATTCTCTCTCTCTCTCTCTCTCTCTCTCTCCTCTTCTCTCTGTCTATCTATCTATCTATCTATCTTTGCATGGTCTTCCTTTCTCTCCCCTCCTCTCTCTCTCTTCTTTCTCTCTCTCTCTCTCTCTCTCTTCTCTCTCTCTCTCTCTCTCTCAAAGATAGATCGATAGAGAGAGAGAGAGAGAATATTATATATATATATATTCTCTCTCTCTCTCTCTCTCTCTCTCTCTCTCTATCTATCTATCTATCTATCTATCTATCTTTGCATTGGTCTTCCTATCTCTTTTAGAGAGAGAGAGAGAGAGAGAGAATATATATATATATATATATATATATATATATCTCTCTCTCTCTCTCTCTCTCTATCTATCTTTGTATTGGTCTTCCTCTCTCTATAGATAGATAGATAGATAGAGAGAAGAGAGAGAAGAGAGAGAGAATATATATATATAATATATATATATATATCTCTCTCTCTATCTATCTATCTATCTTTGTATTGGTCTTCCTCTCTCTCCCTCTCTCTCTCTATATATATATATTCTCTCTCTCTTTCTCTCTTTCTCTCTCTCTCTATATACATATTTATATATATATATATATATATGTGTGTGTGTGTGTGGTGTGTGTGTGTGTGTGTGTGTATCTGTCTGTCTATCTATCTTAGACTCTCTCTCTCTCTCTCTCTCTCTCTCTCTCTCTCTCTCTCTCTCTCCTCTCTCTCTCTCTCTCTCGCTATCTCTCTCTTACTCTCTCTCCACACACACACCACACCAGACAGACACATTTCCGACCTCAATAACGACCCACAAAGGATTTTTTCTTTCCATCTTTTTCATTCTTTCTTTTTATTCTTTCTCTTCTTGTTTCTTTCATTCTAAATAAATAAATCTATTATTAATAATGAAGATTAGGTCTCTATTTGTCTGTAACCGAAAATACGTCATTGCTTACGTCACATTACTCAAAATCGTCATAACATAGAACAAATACACTCAAAATTTGAGCACGCAACCTTAGGCGATCCTCATTGTTTCTTAAAACAAGTTTTTATATATTCATGTATTGTCTGTTTTATTTTTATATATACTAGTACAAAATAAAAAAACACCCACCGGGCGATGTAAACATAGATTTTTGAAACATATTGCCAGAGGGGTGGGAGTTAAAAATTTAATGTCAGCGAGTTTGTACCCTAAGTAAGTAAAATCATCAAATTCATTAAAGGATTTAAAAAAATAAAACAATTTGAAATGTAAACTTTAAATATGTATTAAAATAAAACAAACTATATATAGATATATAATACCAGTCATGAATTTATTAAAACTTGTTTTAAAAAACAATGAGGACTGTTGCATTTTCAAATTTTGAGTGTATTTATATTCTATGTTATGACGATTTTGGAAAATGTGACGTAAGCAGTGACGTAGTTTTTGTTACAGTATCAACAATGTATGCTCATACAGGTACAAACTTGTAGATTTATACATATACATATATTATACATATATATACATATACTTATAGATTTAGGTTTTATAAATCTCTAAGAGAATTCAATGTACAATAACTAATAAATTAATTAGATACAGAACAATAATTATATTCTTTGCATAAAAACCAGGAACCGGTGATATTTAATATATACATATCTTATTATAATGGAGATTGTGTGTTTTTCTGTCTGTAACCGAAACTATATTCCTACTCAAGTCACAATTCTCTTAGTTATTGACATCACATTCTCCATGATTTTATTTTTATCTAAACCTCAATTATTAATAAAATTGTTTTTACATTATTAATACTGTTAACTATGTCTACATACTAACAACATGCAATTATATTTATATATACAACAAAAATAGCGCTTTACAATGTGAACGGGAAGGCTAATTTGCATATTAATATTAAAAATCGAATTTAATAAATATGTGCTTAGTATTATTGATTTCTAACTGTTTGGTTTTATTTTAATGAAATATAAGCAAAAATCTCTTCAATGAATCTTAAAAGAAATCCATTAACAAGATAAAAATAACTGTCATTTTATTCTTTACTTCCTATTTTAACTAAATACTTAAATTAGAAAAGATAACAATGAAAGACGAGAGTGATGGAAGAGTAAGTTTCAGTTGTTCCATTTTTTATTTATACTCCTCTGTTTTAAATCTTTTATTATACTCCCTCTGTTTCAAATCTTTTTATCTGTATTTTATTTAGTTTCATTAGCCTTTCTAATTCAATACAATATTTTATTACATTAAAACTTAAATACTTGCACCCGGAGGGTGCATATATTTGCTAGTTATTATAATGAAGATTGTGTGTTTTTCTGTATGTAACCGAAACTATATTACTAATCGACTCACAATTCCCTTCGTTATTCACATCACATACTCCATGATTTTATTTATATTTAAACCTCAATTATTAATAAAATTTCTTCACCTTTTCATTAATATTGTCCATATCTACATACAAATAACATGCAATTGTATTTATATATACAAAAAATAGCGGTTTACAGTGTGAATGGGAAGGCTAATTTGCATATTCATATTAAAAATGTGATTTTATTAAATATGTGCTTAGTATTATTGATTTCTAACTGTTTAGTTTTATTTTAATGAATATAAGCAAAAATCTCTTCAATGAATCTTAAATGAAATCCATTAACAAGAAAAAATAACTGTCATTTTATTCTTTATTTCCTAATTTAACTAAATTGTTAAAAGTAAAAATTCAGCAATGAAAGACGGGAGTGATGGAAGAGTAAGTTTCATTTCTATTTTTCTATTATACCCCCACTCTGTTCATATCTTTTTGTCTGCCTCTAATTTAATACGATATTTCATTGCATTAAAACTTAAATACTTG
The DNA here is from genome assembly GCA_023376005.1 of Doryteuthis pealeii. Lineage (NCBI taxonomy): Eukaryota > Metazoa > Mollusca > Cephalopoda > Myopsida > Loliginidae > Doryteuthis > Doryteuthis pealeii. The sequence goes on along the minus strand of JALAJA010001448.1, from coordinate 14,523 downwards.
CACCCAGAGGGTGCATATATTTTGCTAGTATATATATATTATATAATATATATATATATAATATATATATATTATATTATATATATATATATATTATATATATATAATATTATATTATATATTATATATACTAGCAAATATATGCACCCTCCGGGTGCAAGTATTTAAGTTTTAATATAATAAAATTTCATGTTAAATTAGAAAGGCTAATAAAACTAAATAAGAATGCAGGCAAAAAGATTTGGAACAGAGGGGGTATTATCGAAAACTAGAACAGCTTTGAAACTAACTCTTCCATCATTTTCCATTACTCCCGTCTTTCATTGGTAAATTTTCTTAATTTAACTATTTAGTTAAAATAGGAAGTAAAGAATAAAATAACTGTTATTTCTTCTTCTTAATGAATTTCTTTTAAGATTTATCCAAGAGATTTTTGCTCATATTCAATAAGATAAAACCAAACAATTAGAAATCAATAATACTTAGCATATATTTATTAAAATCAATTTTTTAAAGATCAATATGCAAATTAGCGTTCCCATTCACACTGTAAACAACTATTTTGTTGTATATATAAATACAATTGCGTATTATTAGTATGTAGATATGGTCAACAGTCTTAATGATGTAAAACAATTTTATTATTCATTGAGGTTTAGATAAAAATAAAAATCATGGAGAATGTGATGTAAATAACTAAAGGAACTGTGAATTGAGTAGTAATTTAGTTTTGGTTACAGACAGACAAACCCACAATCTCTATTATAATAAGATATATATTATATATTATATTATATTATATTATATATATTATATATTATATTAATATATATATATATATATATATATATATTTAATTAGTTGTTTTATTTTCGTAGTTTCATCCTGACATAGACCCATACATACATACACACATACATGCATACATACATACAAATGTCCATTATATTTGTACTAGAATCGGCTACTCAGCGTTGCCTGTGTAGAGGGGGGTATAAATAAAAAGTTAGTCTCGCAGATCCGTTGATTGTTTTGGTCTTACATTATTGATTCATGTTTTAATCACAAACGCAACCAATGACTTTCCATTTTCTTACTTTGTAATTACCTTCTCTAATAGAAATAAAATCTCCATTATTTTTGCTCAAAAAGCAAGCTCTAGTGATAGTGAATGTGTATATATATATTTACATTGTGGTTAATTGTTCTATTTTCGTAGTTTCCTCCGGGCGTACATACCCACCAACTCTCCTTTATATATGTACTGTTGTATAGTGCCTTTCTTTACCGGCACTATATATCTATATGTTATATACTTCTCTTTTACTTCTTATTCTTGTCGTCTATTCTTCTGGCCGGATCTGGTATATCTTCTAAGGTCTCGTCTGGTCTTCTATTGGGGGTTCCGTGTCTGGTTTCTGTTGCTAGGGATTTCTTGTTATCAGAAGCCTTGTGTCATTGTTAGCTTTTAGTAATAACAACAAGACTTCGATTTACGATGATGTTACTTTATTCGTAGAACCCCAGACCAGACAATCACGCAGTGAGCTCACATCTTGCTAGCTTCGCTTCTAAGTCCTCTAACTCCAACTGACACTGTGTTGCTTACTCCTTAAACGGAAGGGCTTCTATTGCCTTCCGTTCTCACGTTCCATCCCCAGAACGCAAGGTGAGAGTGAGGTCAAGCATTGTCACTCACTCTCAAGGCCATCAGCTGTACTGATCGCCATAAGGATTTCTATACTACCTTAAAAAGATATTAGGGATCCATAATTATGTAACAGTACTAGCAGCGGCTACCCACCTCAGCTAATATATTTCAAAAATTATTTTTTACACTGCCTGGGCGTGGAATGGGCGGGGGGTCGTTTAATTTTGCTAGTATTTTAAATATACTTCAGATCTTAATAATTTTTGCACAAAAATCAAGAATCAGTAATATTTAATGCATATATCTATTTACTTGGTCTAAAATTGATTTATTTTTCATAGTTTCCTCTGGACATACTGTTGCGATTTTATGGGCCATCCTTTACGCTTCAAGCAAGAGCGCTTGTCCCGCAGAAATCCTTGGTAGAGAATCCTTTGGTTGTTCCTTGGTGCTCCTCAGTATTGCAAGTCTTTCGTCAATGATTGCAAATGGACGTCTCTCAGTATTAGTGATTAAGTAGTCAACCAGCCACGCATTCGCGCTGTTGATTGGCTAAGGTTTAAACCACGTAAGCTCGCTTAGTCTATAAATTTAAGTGGTGTGTTGTAGCATGGCTTATATACTGAAATAATTTATGGAGGCGCGTGGTCTAATGGTTAGAGTCGTAGGAAATGGACTCGTCAATGCGAGTTCAATTACCGAACCAAGCTGTTGGAATTTCACATGGTGCTAATACACTTGGGAAAGGTATGAATCCAATTCTCCCTCCAGCTATGGGTAAATAGCAGGGCAGACTGGACTCTTTAACCATGGCTAGGTAACCAGTGAAGGAGAAGGAAAACTCTGAATTCAAACCTGTTAAACTCCGCTTAAGAAATTGACCTTGTGTCGCATCCTGCTCGTGCAGAGGGGTTGGTAAATATATATATACTCAAAATAATCCAACACATACACCCACACATGATGGCAGCAAACTTGTGTTCGAGTACTGCCATTGCTTGATAAAAAAATAAAAAAATAGAATAAAGTTCAGAAGTTCAAAGAATACAACGATGAGCTCCAAAAAGTTCAACGGTGAGCTGCACGAATGTGGCTTTTTAGTCCAGCTAAAGTCTTGCACATCTTCCTACATTCACAAGTTATTCCAGGAAGCACAGGGTATTTTATTGGTCCATTTCGCCAATGCACAGTTTGGTGACTCATCAGGCCAGCCTTGCTCAGACATAGCTTTCCACACTGGTCACATAGTAGACCGATTTGAAGTCCTTGGTTGTCGGTTTTATTAACGTTTCCTTTGCAAACATCTCGCTTTAATCGTTCATGTTGCCTACGGTTGGTCTCAAATTTCTTTGTGATTCCAGCAAAGTTTTTCCCCACTGCCCATGGTCCAAAGCTTTGCTCTCCCAGGTTTTATCGTCAATGCTACACTTTTTCAAGGTCGACTTCAGGCAATCCTTATACCTCTTCTTAGGCTCTTGAGCTAAGAAAAAAGTCTACATACATACATACATGATGATGGCAGAAAACTCGTGTTCAAGTATTGCCATTGCTTGATATAATAATAATAATAATAATAATAATAATAATAATAAATAATAATAAAGAAAAACAAAACTCAATATTTCAAACAATATAATGGTGAGCTTCAAAAAAGTTCAACAATGAGCTGCACAAAAGTGGCTCTTTAGTCCTGCCAAAGTCTTGCACACCTTCCCACATTTACAGGTATTTCCAGGGAGCACAGGGTATTTTATTAGTCCATCCCACCGATGCACAGATTGGTGACTGATCAGGCCAGCTTTCTCATACATAGCCTTCCACACTGGTCACATAGTAGACCGATTTGAAGCCCTTGATTGTCTACTTTTTTATTCTTGCGAATATCTTGTTTCAACTGCTCATGCTGTATACGGCCGGTCTCAAACTTTTCCGTGCCCTCCTGCACAGCTCTTCTCCACTGCCCACGGTCCAAAGACTTACTCTCCCAGGTCTTCACATCGATGTCACATTTTTTCTAGGTCGACCTCAGGTAATCCTTGTATCTTATTACACCACTCGCCTACATACACACAACTGCTATCATTCCTTTCTCAATATTCTTTCTTTTCATTTTTTTCCTTCCTCATATTCCGACATTTTTTTTTCATTCTCCCTTTTTCTCAATCTTTCATTCTTATCGTTTCTCGTTTTAATTCCCCTTTTTGGTCTCTCCCGATATGGATATTTAATGTGTGTATATATATATATATAATTAATCAGTCGTTTGATTATTTTATTTTCGTAGTTTCATCCGGACATACACCATACACCATACATACATACATACATACAAATATCCTTTATATATGTATATATATAGATATATGTTTGTATATATATTTTCTTGGAGGCGCGTGGTGTAATGGTTAGAGTCGTAGGATATGAACTTGTCGACCCGAGTCCAACTTCTAGACGAAACTGTTTACATCTCACACGCTAATACTCTTGGGAAAGGTATGAATCCAATTCTCCCTCCAGCTATGGGTAAATAGCAAGGTAGACCGACTCTGCGAGGATACTGGATGCTGCGCAGAGGACCTCCTTGGGACAATGAATGATAGAGAAGGTTGGCAAGAGATTGTCATTGATATCTGATATATATATATATATATATAATATATATATATATTATATATATATATATATCACCATGACTAAGTAACCAGTCTAGGAGAAGGAAAACTCTGATTTCAAACCCGTTAAACTCCGCTTAAGAAATTGAGCTTGTGTCGCATCCTGCTCGTGCGGAGGAGTTGGTATATATAAATTTTTTTCTTCTTTTTGTCAAAAGTTTTTCTGCACATAAGTTCTCTTTATTCATAATCTTTAAAAAAAATGTCTTCCTTATTCTCAAGTGAATGCTTCATCGTTTCTAGATTTTATTCATCTTTTTCTCCATTTTCTTCCCTTGTCCAGCTTTTTTAATAAGATTATGAATAAAGAGAACTTATGTGCAGAAAACTTTTGACAAAGAAGAAGAAAACAATTTATATATACCACTCTCCGCACGAGCAGGATGGCCGAAGCACAAGCTCAAGTTGTCTTAAGCGGAGTTTAACGGTTTGAATCAGGAGTTTTCCTTCTCCTAGACTGGTTACTTAGTCTGGTGATATATATATATATATATATATATACATATATGAATATAAATATTTATATCAGATATCAATGACAATCTCTTGCAAACCTTCTCTATCATTCATAGTCCAAAGGAGGGTCCTCTGCGCAGCATCCAGTATCCCTCGCAGAGTCGGTCTACCTGCTTTAAACCCATAGCTGGAGGGATAATTGGATTCATGACCTTTCCAAGAGTATTAGCGTGTGAGATTGTAAACAGTTTCGTCTAGAAGTTGGACTCGGGTCGACAAGTTATCATCTACGACTTAACCATTACACCACACGCGCCTCCAAGAAAATATATGACTACAAACATAATTCTATATATATACAATATAAAGGATATTTTGTTGTATGTATGTATGTATGGTGTAATGGTGTTATTCCCGGCTGGAACTACGAAAATAAAATAATCAACGACTGAATTAATGTATATAATATATAATATACACAACATTAAATATCATATCGGGAGAGACCAAAAGGGGAATTAAACGAAGAAACGATAAGAAATGAAAGATTGAGAACAGGGAGATGAAAAAACAAATGTCGAATATGAGGAAGGAAAAAAATGAAAAGAGAATATTGAGAAAGAGAATGATATGCAGTTGTGTGTATGTAGGGCGATGGTAATAAGATACAAGATTTACCTGAGGTCGACCTAGAAAAATGTGACATCGATGTTGAAGACCTGGGAGAGTAATCTTTGGACCGTGGCAAGTAAGGAGAAGGTAGCTGTGCAGGAGGGCAACGGAAAGTTGAGGACCGGCCGTATACAGCATGAGCAGTTGAAACGAGATATTTCGCAGAATAAAAAGTAGACATCAAGGGCTTCAAATCGGTCTACTATGTGACCAGTGTGGAAGGCCTATGTATGAGAAAAGCTGGCCTGATCAGTCACCAATCTGTGCATCGTGGGATTGGACCTAATAAAATACCCTGTGCTCCTGGAAATACCTGTAAATGTGGGAAGGTGTGCAAGACTTTGGCAGGATCTAAGAAGAGCCACTTTTTGTGGCAGATCATTGTATGGAAGCTTTATTTGAGCTCACATGTATATATGTGTTTGAATTATTGGGTTTGTTTTTTCTTTATTATTATTATTATTATTATTATATATTATTATTATTATTATATCAAGCATATGGCAATACGTTGAAAACACGAGTTTTCTGCATCATCAGTGTATGGTATGTAACTGTAACTTTATTTCTTAAGCTCAAGAGCCAAGAAGAACAGGTATAAGGATTTGCCTGAGTCGAGCCTTGAAAAAAGTGTAAAGGCATTGACGAATGAAAACCTGGGAGAGCAAAGCTATGGACCATGGCAGTTGGGGAAAAACTTTGCTGGAATGACAAGAATTGAGAGCAAACCGTAGGGGGGGGCGCTGGGGCAACATGACGATTAGCGAGATGTTTGCAAGGAACGTTAATGTAAAACCCTCGACACCAGGACTTCAATCGGTCTACTATGTGACCAGTGTGGAAAGCTATGTCTGAGCAGGCCTGGCCTATGAGTCACGCAAACTGTGCATTGCCGAATGACCATAAAATACGCGGCTGTGCTTCCTGGAATAACTTGTGAATGGTAGGGAAGATGGCAAGACTTTAGCTTCGAGACTAAAAAACCACATCGTATGCAGCTCAACCGTGAACTTTTTTGGAGGCTCAATCGTTGTATTCTTTGAACTTCTGAACTTTATCTATTTTTTAGTTTTTTGGTACAAAGCAATGGCTAAGTACTCGAACACAATTTGCTGGCCGCTCATGTGTGGGTGTATGTGTTGGATTATTTTTGAAGCTATGAATATATATTTACGAACCCCTCTGCACGAGCAGGAGCGACAAGTCAATTCTTAAGCGAGAGTTTAAGCATGCGTTTGAAATTCAGAGTTTTCCTTCTCCTTCACTGGTTACCTAGCCATGGTTAAAGGAGTTACAGTCTGCCCTGCTATTTACCCATAGGCTGGAGGAGAATTGGATTCAAATGACCTTTTCCCAAGGTGTATTAGCACCATGTGAAATTTGCCAACAGCTTGGTTCGGTAATTGAACTCGCATTGACGAGTCCATTCCCCTACGACTCTAACCAGTTCACGACCACGCGCCTCACATAAATTATTTTCAAGTATATAGCCATGTACAACACACCACTTAAATTTTTTAATAGGAAACTTAAAAAAGCCGAGCTACGTGGTTTACCTTAGCCAAGTCAACAGCGCTGAATGCGTGGCTGGTTGACTACTTAACAACTATACTTGAAGACGTCCATTTGCATCATTTGAACGAAAAGACTTGCAATACTGAGGAGCACCAAGGAACAACCAAAAGGATTCTCTACCCATGGATTTCTGGCGGGACAAGCGCTCTTGCTTGAAGCCGTAAAGGAAATGGCCCATAAAATCGCAACAGTAAATGTCAGAGGAAACTATGAAAGTAATCAACTTTTAGACGCAAGTAAATAGATATATGCATTAATATTACTGTCTTGATTTTTGTGCAAAAATTATTAAGACTGAAGTTATTTAAAAGATGAGCTAGCAAAATTAAACGACCCCCGCCCCATTCCCACGCCCAGGCAGTGTAAAAAATAATTTTTGAAATATATTAGCTTGAGGTGGGTAGCGCTGCTAGTACTGTTACATAATTATGGATCTAATATTCTTTTTAAGGTAGTATAGAAATCCTATGGCGATCAAGTACAGCTGATGGCCGTTGAGAGTGAGTGACAATGCTTGACCTCACTCTCACCTTGCGTCTGGGGATGGAACGTGAGAAACGGAAGGCAATAGAAGCCCTTCCGGTTTAAGAGTAACAACACAGTGGTCAGTTGGAGTTAGAGGACTTAGAAGCGAAGCTAAGCAGAAGAGAAGAGAGAGAAAGGAGGAATGGAAAGGGAGAGGGGAGAGAAAGATGTGAGCGTCACTGCGTGATTGTTGGTCTGGGGTTCTAACGAAAAAAGAACATTCTCGAATGCGAAGTCTTGTTGTTTATTACTAAAAGCTAACAAATGACAAGCTTCTGATAAAAGAAATCCCTAGCAACAGAACCAGACACGGACCCCCAATAGAAGACCAGACGAAGACCTTGAAGATATACCAGATCCGGCCAGAAGAAGATCGACAAGAATAAGAAGTAAAAGAGAAGTTATTAACATACTAGATATTAGTGCCGGTAAAAGAGAAGGCACTATACAACAGTACAGTATATAAAGGAGAGTTGTGGGTATGTACGCCCGGAGGAAAACTACGAAATAGAACAATTAAGCCAAATCGTATACATTATGATATTACACATTCCACTATCACTAGAGCTTTGCTTTTGAGCAAATAATGGAGATTTTTCTATAGAGAAGGAATACAATAAGAATGGAAAGTCATTGGTTGCGTTTGTGATTAAAACATGAAGTCAATATGTTAAGACGCAAAACAATCAACGGATCTGCGAGACTAACTTTTTGATTTATACCCCCCTCTACACAGGCACGCGAGTAGCCGGATCTAGGTACAAATATAATGGACCCATTTGTTTGTATGTATGGCAGTGTATGTGTGTATGTATGTATGGGTCTATGTCAGGGATGAAAACTACGAAAATTAAAAACAACTAATTAAAATATATATATATATATATATAATATATATATAATATAATATACATATAATGATATATAAGCATTATTAGATGATAAATGAAGATATATATATATATTCTTAGATTATGATATAGAGATTGTGGGTTTTGGTACGTGTCGTGGTAAACAGGGAAACTAAATTCACTACTCAAATTCGACATTTCCCTTTAAGTTATATTTTACAATACAGCGATTCTGCATGATGTTTTAATTGTGTATGGTATCTTAACACCTGCAGATAGAGTAATAAATTGTTTTACATTGCAAGTTAAGCTGTGATGACCATATCCTACATACTAAATAATACGCAATTGTAATTTAAATATATACAACAGAGAAATAGTTGTTTTACAGTGTGAATGGGACGGCTAGATTAGTTGCATATTGAAAGTCTTAAAAATTGATTTTATATAAATATATCATAAGTATTAATGATTTCTATATTGTTTTGTTTTAAGTCTTATTGAATATGAGCAAAAATCTCTTGGTAATCTTAAAAAGAAATTCCATTAAGAAGAAAATAACAGTTTTTCTATTCTTTACTTCCTATTTTAACATAAAATAGTTACAAAATTAAGAAAATATTACCATGAATAGACGGGAATAATGGAAAATGATGGAGAGTTAGTTTCAAAGCTGATTCTAGTTTTCGATAATACCGTGCCTCTGTTCCAAATCTTTTATGACTGCATTCTTATTTAGTTTTATTAGCCTTATCTAATTTAACAGAATAATTTTATTATATTAAAGACTTAAATAGCTTGCACCCCGGAGGGTGCATTACTTTGCCCTAGTATATATAATATATAATATAATATATTATATATAGATATATATATATAATATAATATAATATATTATAATATTATATATATATATATATTATATATATTACTTAGCAAATAATATCACCCTCTGGGTGCTAAGTATTTAAGTTTTAATGCAATGAAATATCGTATTGAAATTAGAGCAGACAAAAAAGATATGTAACAGAGTGGTGGGTAATAATAGAAAAATAGATGAAACTTACTCTTCCATCCACTCCCGTCTTCATTGCTGAATTTTACTTTTTAAAATTTAGTTAAAATTAGGAAATAAAGAAATTAAAATGACAGTTTTATTTTTTCTTGTTAATGATTTCATTAAAGATTCATTGAAGAGAAATTTTTGCTTATACCTTCATTAAATAAAACTAACAGTTAGAAATCAATAATACTAAAGCACATATTTAATAAAATCAACATTTTTAATAATGAAATATGCAATAGCCTTCCCATCACACTGTAAACCGCTATTTTTGTATATAAAATAAAAAAAAAAAACATTGCATGTTATTTGTATGTAGATAGGACAATATTAATGAAAAGGTGAAGAAATTTTTATTAATAATTGAGGTTTAAATATAAATAAAATCATGGGTGTATGTGAATGTGAATAACGAAGGGAATGTGAGTCGATAGTAATATACGTTTCGTTACATACAGAAAAACACACAATCTTCATTATAATAACTAAGCAAATATATGCACCCTCCCGGGTGCAAGTATTTAAGTTTTAATGTAATAAAATATTGTATGAATTAGAAAGGCTATGAAAACTAAAATAAGAATACAGATAAAAAGATTTTGAAAACAGAGGGAGTATATAAAGAGTTTGATAACAGAGGGAGTATAATAAAAAAATGGAACAACTGAAACTTCTCTTCCATCACTCTCGTCTTCATTGTTATCTTTCTAATTTAGTATTTAGTTAAAATAGGAAGTAAAAGAATAAAATGAACAGTTATTTTATCTTGTTAATGGAGTTTCTTTTAAGATTCATTGAAGAGATTTTTGCTTATATTCATTAAATAAAAACCAAACAGTTAGAAATCAATATACTAACGACACATATTTATTAATTCGATTTTTTAATATTAATATGCAAATTAGCCTTCCCGTTCACCATTGTAAAGCACGCTATTGTTGTTGTATATATATAATAATTGCATGTTTGTTAGTATGTAGACATATTAACAGTATTAATGAATGTAAAACAATTTATTAATAATTGAGGTTTAGATAAAATAAAATCACTGGAGAATGTGATGTCAATAACTAAGAGAGTTGTGAATTGAGTGAGGAATATAGTTTCCGGGTTACAGACAGAAAAAACACACAATACTCCATTATAATAAGCATATGTATATATTAAATATCACCGGTTCTGGTTTTTATGACAAAGATAAATTATTGTTCCTGTATCTAATTAAGTTTATTAGTTATGTACATTGAATTCTCTTAGAGATTTATAAAAACCTAAATCTATAGTAATATGTAGTATATATGTAATTTATGTATATGTATAAATCTACAAGTTTGTATCCTGTATGAGCCAACATTGTTGAATACTGGTAACAAAACTCGTCACTGCTTAACGTCACATTTTCCAAAAATCGTCATAACATAAGAATATAAATTACACCAAAATTGAAAAATGCACAGTCCTCATTGTTTTTTAAACAAAGTTTTAATAAATACATGACTGGTATTATATATCTATATATAGTTTGTTTATTTAATACATATTTAAAGTTTACATTTCAAATTGTTTTATTTTTTTAAATCTTTAATGAATTTGATGATTTTACTTACTAGGGTACAACTCGCTGACATTAATTTTTAACTCCCCCCTCTGGCAAATATGTTTCAAAACTATGTTTACATCGCCGGCCGGGGTTTTTTTTTTTATTTGTACTAGTATATATAAAAAAAAAACAGACAATACATGAATATATAAAAACTTGTTTTAAGAAACAATGAGGATCGCCTAAGGTTGCGTGCTCAAATTTTGAGTGTATTTTGTCTAGTGTTATGACGATTTTGAGTAATGGTGACGTAAGCAATGACGTATTTTCGGTTACAGACAAAATAGAGACCTAATCTTCATTATTATAATAGATTTATTTATTTAGAATGAAAGAAACAAGAAGAGAGAATAAAAAGAAAGAATGAAAAAGATGGAAAGAAAAAATCTTTGTGGGTCGTTTCGAGGTCGGAATGTGTCTGTCTGTGTGGTGTGTGGTGTGTGAGAGAGAAGTATAGAGAGAGATGCGAGAGAGAAGAGAGAGAGAGAGAGAGAGGAGAGAGGAGAGAGAGAGAGAGAGAGAGAGAGAGAGAGTCTAAGATAGATAGACAGACAGATACACACACACACACAGCACACACACACACACACACATATATTATATATATTATATAAATATGTATATTACGAGAGAGAGAGAAGAAGAGAGAAAGAGAGAGAGAATATATATATATAGGAGAGAGAGAGGGAGAGAGAGGAAAGACAATACAAGATAGATAGATAGATAGAGAGAGAGAATATATATATATATATATATATATATTTCTCTTCTCTCTCTCTCTCTCTCCTCTCTCTATCTATCTAATCTATTATAGAGAGAGGAAAACGCAATACAAAGATAGATAGGAGAGAGAGAGAGAGAGAGAATATTTAATAATATATATATATAGTATATATATTCTCTCTAAAAGAGAAGGAAGACCATGCAAAGATAGATAGATAGATAGATAGATAGATAGAGAGAGAGAGAGAGAGAGAGAGAGGAGAGATATATATATATATTATATATATTCTCTCTCTCTCTCTCTTCTATCGATCTATCTTTGAGAGAGAGAAGAGAGAGAGAGAGAGAGAGAAAGAAAGAGAGAGAGAGAGAGGGGAGGAGAAAGGAAGACAATGCAAAGATAGATAGATAGATAGATAGACAGAGAGAGAGAGAGAGAGAGAGAGAGAGAGAGAGAGAATATATATATATATAGTATATATATATATATTATATAGGAGAGAGAGAGAGAGAGAGGAAGACCAATGCAAAGATAGATAGATAGATATAGAGAGAGAGAGAGAGGAGAAGAGAGAGAGAGAGGAGAGAGAGAGAGAGAGAGAGAGAGCAGCGAGAGACCAGACAGACAGCGAAGACAGACAGAGACTGAAGAGAAAGAGAGAGACGTGGGGAGAGGTTCTGATTGACACACACACACACACAGCGAAGCAGTAAGGATCAATTTCTATGTAGTTGATAGGCTGAAAGCGGAACCTCCACTTCTCAATCCCAACCCCAGTGCAGTGGTGGTGGAAGTGAGAAGGAGGGGAAAGGAAGAGGATGAGAATGAGGAGGAGAGAAGCTGCAATTGAATTCTCCATGGAACGGCAATATTTTTCACTTCCGAAAGTAAATGAAGATTGAGAGAAAAAAAGTGAAGCAATGAATTTAATGGAAAAATAATCTTCCTTTTTTTCTTTTTCATCATCATCTTCATCATCTTCATCTCCTCCTGTATGTGGGGGAAATGTGTGTGTGTGTGTGTGTGTGTGTGTGTGTGTGTGAGAGAGAGAGAGAGAGAGAGGAGAGAGAGAGAGAGTCTAAGATAGATAGACAACCAGGTATATATAATATATATATTATATATATATATATATATATAGAGAGAGAGAGAGAGAGAGAGAGAGAGAGAGAGGAGACAATGAAAGATAGAGATAGATATAGCGAGAGAGAGAGAGAGAGAGAGAGAGAGAGAGAGAAGAGAGTGTGTGTGTGTGTGTGAGAGAGAGAGAGAGAGAGAGAGAGAGAGAGAGAGAGAGAGAGGAGAGAGAGAGAGAGAGAGGGGCTTGGGGCAGAGTTCTGATTGACACACAACACATGAAGCAGTAGAAATATAGTGGATAGGCTGAAAGCGGAACCTCGCCACCTCCTCCTCCCAACCTCATCACCACACCATCACCAGCAGCAGCGGTATGAATTCAAAAGAAGATGGACGACGGGATATTGGTATTCTGAAGTGGTGGTGAATGTAAGATGATAATACCGGTATGTGGGTGCTATAATTGTTGTTTTATCGTCGCCCGGAAGAAAGAAGTTCGGCAAAAAGACGAAAGAAATATAAAAATATAATTTAAAAAACAAGGGGAAAATTGAGAGAGGTTTCCGGTCAAGAAACAGGGAGAAGATAAAGAAATATATAAAAATGTCCGTTATCAGATCAAAAGAAAAATGCGTAGGCATATTAGCGGATGTAAAACGCAGACAAAAAGATAAAGGTGTGTAAGGAGTATTTAATCGATATAAAGGCCAGAGGTTCGAGCCGAACAGAGATGAGACCCAGCCCAGCAGCCAAGAGGACACCTCGCGTCTCCCGTCAGCAAACACCCTCGGGACTCATTGTGAACACTGCGCTCTTCGCCAGCCACCCGGCATTTTCCATTGTAACACTCGTCGCCCTAACCAACCACACCGAAGAAATAAAGACGGTCCTATTTTGTTATACGTATCTGTTGTTTATTGAGGTCCCACTAGCGGTAGTAGTCGGCTTATACACATAAATCACCAAGTATAGAAATGTTCACCATTGAAGCGAGAACTCAATATATGTCCTGAAAAGCGTTAGGCCTCACTACCTACAATAAACATCCCATTTTCCAAGATCCCGTGTTTGTCTACTTTTCCTCCACACACACATACACAAACATATACACACAGCACATGAACAACACACATATACTAATATTCAATGTAATATATTGATAAGTCATCCCACAGAAACGTGTTTCGGTTTTCACGCCTGTTCAGTGTGGCTAGACACAACAACTATCCTTGCTAGGGTCGAACTCAGACTGACAATATATATAAATATATATAAATGGTATGTATATTATATATACAATAATACATATCAAATACACAATTATTTTCTCTCTTTCTTTCTCTCTTTTCTTTCTCTTTGTCTTTCTCTCCTTTCTATCTCTCTCTCTTCTCTCTCTCTCTAATCTCTTTTTTCTCTGCTTCTTCTCTCCTAAATCACCCCACCAATCCTTTGATTTGTTTCTGGAAACTGCACATTCTATATCTCTTTTTTCTTCTGTTTTTCTATCTTCTATCTTCTTCTTCTCTTCTTCTTTCTTCTTGCTCTTCTTCTTCTCTTCTTCTCTTCTTCTTAATTATTATTAATTTTATTATTATATTATTATTATTATTATTATTACATCGAATTTTTACACCTGTCGTAGCGGTGGTTTCATTGG
>JALAJA010001447.1:7500-24094 GCA_023376005.1 Doryteuthis pealeii | reverse complement strand
CTTATACACTTTAACAATTTTTAAGATAAATCTTATTTAAACATCGAGATCTATCATAAGATTATCCTGAATTTCACCTATATTAAAATTTTATTTGGCAGAGTGTAATTCAAATAATGAAACATTTTTCAATCATATTTTTGATGGAAACCATTTTTTTCACCATTATATTTGAACCATTGTTCTTTAAATCTGTGAGGTTGATTTGCTTAGTCCAGTGCCATTTCTGGAAGAACACATAAAACCAAAATTCGTATTTTTTGTAGTCTTTCTTGGAGCAATTAGTGCCATGATGGATAAATTTTTTGAAGCTTCTCGCCTCTACACAAATTGAACAACAACAACAACAACCTCAACTACCTCTTTCTCTGCTTGTTTAGGTTTTTCTTTAATATTCGAAAAAAGAATTTTCATTATTTAGATAAATATTTTTCTTTCTTTTGTAGATGTTTCATTTTGTTCACATCTATTTGTAAGTTTGAAACATTGTTATAAATATTGATCGATGAGTTAACAAGTCATTGATTTGTAAAGAAAAAAAAAGTTAAATAAAAATATTTGTAGGAGCACTAAGAAAGAGCATACTAATTCTATGTCATAAAAATAACAAAGTGACAATAATTAAATCAATTATGGCGTCTGTTCGGCTTCAGTTCCTTCAAAGTTCACCAGTACATATGACTGGGTTATCAAAGAAAGTTTTAGAGAACAAGTAATAATCAAAGAACACGCCTAATCTACCTATCTATCATTCCCCTCGACTATCATATATATATATATATATATAGATAGTTGTAGAAAAGTGTTCCTCTCTAACATGAAAAAAGAAAAGTCTAGACTTAGAAACTAAATTTGTAAAAACTAATTAAAAGACAGAAAGGGTAATAAAAATTAATTCCATAACCAGACAAGTATATATACAATTGTAGCTACATATAATTTTTTAGTTCTCCTGAGAAGTGGTGAACTTGAACACTGTCAACCCTGGGTAGAAGAAAACCTTTCTACATATAAAATGCTCTATATTTACCAAAAATATATTATTTTTGGGATTAACTACTAATGCTGCACAATAAATACCACTGAAGCAACTTATATTATATATATATTATATATATATATATATATATAATATCAACACCCTTCGCATGTGCAAAATACATGAGGTCATTTCTTTAAGCAGAAGTTTAATAGGTGTGAATTCTCCTATGAATTTCTTTCTTACTTCTCCAACGTGTGCCCAGAGTGTTTACTTGTATGGTTTGTGAGATGACAAGAACTGCGGGATACAGCTGGTGTTTTATAGGGTGCTATTCCAGGATTGGTTCAAAACAGCATGTAGCCTCCTTGTTTAGTTCCTATCTAGGTTTTTCTCCAAGGCATTTCTTTAAAGTCCAAGGGTGCAGTGATACATTAGTACTGGCACAGCTACAGTTTGGAATGTATCCAATACAATAAATACCAACCAATGCACAAATACAAAAAACATGCATATATATATATAGTATTATATATATATATAATATTATATATATATATTATTATAAAATATTTACACCATATACATAATTCTATAAATGTATGTATGCCTATGTAAATACATATGTTCTCTGCTAACTCTTCAGTAACTTAACTTATGTAATTATTAGTTTGAAAGCCATCCTAATGGGCAGCAATTAAGCTACCTCCTGTGAAGGAGTTTTGATTGGTTCTTGGCCACAATGATACTCATGCATATGAGTACAAAAAAAAAAATTGTTGAAACTAGTAAGGCAAAAAATTCCGAAAAACATTGTCAGTAATTAAACATTTTTTGAATTCTAATATTATCAGGATTGTGTTCCGGATTTGGCCCAAAATATTTATTAATGCTCACAGAGTTGGGCTCGATTCCAAAATGGTATAGTAGGAGAAAAGTTAAAAGCAATGTGACACACTGACATTTGCATTTTTTATTAGAGATTATCTTCTGTTTCTCTCTCAATGGTAATATTGAATCTGAAAAATTTTAAAATTCATTAATAAATCAATGGTTAAGATGTTGCTATATTAGATTATACCATATTGTAGTCACCAATCTTATGTTTCTGTCTTACTTTCAAGAAAGATTGTTATTGTCAACATCCACTTATTAGAGAAAACTGATCAGATTATCCGTCTATCCATTACTTTAACCCAATTTGAAATGTAATAATCTAAGAATTATCAAATCTTCTTATGATCATCATAAATTACAGCACTCAAGTTTACATAAATATGTAGCGTTAGCTATTGATTAGTATGTAGTGTAGTAAATTCAAATAATTGGTATTGTAAAAGGAAATTACCCATTAACCATAAAAAAGTTTATTGATGACAATTCCCTTTTCCTGACCTAGGCATTGACTTCTGATTAGCTGAAGGAAAGGGTGTGAAAGGGAACTGGTTTAGCCTAGTAGATTGTGGTCGTTGGTAGAAAAGAGCAGGACGCATGGGTCCTTTGATCCTAAAGATACACAACTTCTCACTGCATGGTTGAAAACCCTTTATGCTATGGGTTTTTAATAAAGAATAAAGAAAAAAAAAAACCAAGTCTTGCTTAATTATTACAACAAAAAATAAGCACAGAACCCAGCCCAGTAGAGGAAAGAAAAATCGAGAAGTAGAAATGGCCACTAACGAAGCAGAACAAGTAAGAAAGCATCTCATCTCCTCATCTCTCCCTATTATATACCCGATGGTAAAAGGCTATATACACAAGCCTGGAGTGCGTGGTGTAATGGTTAGAGTTGTGGAAATGGACTCGGCGACCCAAGTTCATAATCCTGAAAGGTGGTTTGCATTCACAAAAGCACTAATACACTTGGGAAAGTATGGTATCCCAACTACTCTCCCTCAAGCTATGGTAAATAGTACGGCAAACTTGGGCTCATTAATCATACCTAGGTAACCAGTCTAAGGGAAGTTGAAAACTGCTTGAATTCAAACCTGTTAAAACACTTTTAAGAAACTGACCTTGTGCTATATCTTGCTGATGTGGAGAGGGATTGGTAATATATATATGTATAATATATATATATATATACCACAAGTAGAAAAGATCATCAGCAAGAATTTCTTGCAACAAACAAAACATAAGGTAAGAAAGAAGACAAAATGTTAGCAATTCTGCTGAATCACTAAATTATATTTTCTTCTTTATAATCAGCAGTCAGCGTTAGCTGACCAGATAATTCTATTTGTCATTATACACTAGTCTCTTCCTTTTATGCTTAGTAATCTATTCTTTGCTTCATTGTAGCCTTCCTTCTATTTTGATATATATGTATTCTTCTAACTTTGGTGGACAATAGTCTCCATCTGACAAAAAAAAAACAAAAAAAAAAAACAACTCAACAAAAACTGGAAATGCTACTTAAATTCATGTTTCAGAAATTACATGAATGAAGCATTCATTCTTCTGTCCAATCTCAAATTTTCTCATTTTAATCAGTGACATTGTAATCTATACCTTAATTCTCTACAAGAAACATCAATAATCTCAACATGCAACAAATCTCTCTCTATATATTCATATCATATATTATATCTATATATAAAAAGAAAGATTTCTGTATGTCTGTTTGTATACAAGGACCCAAGTGCACATCCTTTTATAAAAGAAAAATAATGTAGAGACCAGTAAAGACTAGAGTTGAATAAAGTCCACACC
This sequence comes from Doryteuthis pealeii, assembly GCA_023376005.1. NCBI lineage: Eukaryota > Metazoa > Mollusca > Cephalopoda > Myopsida > Loliginidae > Doryteuthis > Doryteuthis pealeii. The sequence goes on along the minus strand of JALAJA010001447.1, from coordinate 20,403 downwards.
TATGTTTTGTCCCAGCGATGGTTAAAATAATATTTTACCCTTAATTCTCCATAAGAAAAAGATAGATAAAAATATATTAAGCGAGTATAAATCAAGTATATATTTAAAAAGATTCCTCTTTCACCTTCTAGTCCCGGCAGAGTTAACAATGCACTCCTGTCTAAGGAGAGGGGTTGATTGGTGCCCCAGCAACCTCATGTTGTATGGCACATTGATAAAAACTCAACTATGTTAGTCTACATTTTTTTCCTTTCTACTAGTTGTATAACAATTGACCTCAATATTATCTATAACATATATAAAGGGCAGTTTGTTGTGATATGTCCCGATGAACACTAATTAGAAATTAAAACAACTAATACGAAAGTTAATATATATACACAATAAATTATACAGGTTCTTGCTTTTAGTGCAAAATTAAGATTTGATTATTTTCAAAAATATTTCAAAATACAAAATATACATAGAAATAGTATTGAGATTCTAATTAAAAATGGTCCAGCATTGTGAAATCTGAAAAGTAAACGAATTAATAATGAAACCAGCTTTCCCCCTCTTTACCCAGGCAACACTGGGTAGCCATTTCTATTCTCTAATAATAAGACTATTTTCCTTTTAAGATATTTCCTTACACAACCCTCTATATTACTGATCCATTTGTGTATCTATCTCTTTGCTCAGCAATAAAATTGTCCTGTTAATTTGTCATTAATTTTTTTTGGCATATATATTTCACATGAGGATATTATCATACTACACAAAAGTTTATGCTACAAAGTGTTAGTCGTTCTTTCATCTCATTTAAAAATGTTAGTATTCAAGTTGTGATCCAAACGAACACATTATACTAAATCAACTCAGTGTAGAGCTCATAGCATGTCTGCAATAAGTGGAATATTGATGTTATGTCAAACTTTTCCTATTCCCACTGTATTCTAATTTGCTGGTCTTCCATGCAAATTGATATGAATTTTAATAAATAATTTACTATAAACCACTGCATAATGAAACTAATTTTATAAATTATTTCCCTTTAGTTTTTTCTGGCATGTGTTTCAAGAAAATTTCACAATTAAGAGGGGGAGGAGCTCTCAAAGTAGTTTTGACTAAAAAGAAGAGAGCCCATTCATTTAAATTTTGAGTATTCCTTCTTCGAGACTGTTTGTCATACCAAGGTTAAAGAGCCCAGTCTGCCAAAGCTGGAGGAGAATATTTGGATTTGTAACTTTCCCAAAGAGTATAATAGCGGTATATGAAATGCAAATAGCCACGTTCAAGATTTGAACTTGTCTTACCATGTCCATTTCCAACTACAATAGCCATTACACCACAATGCCTCCATTATTCTACCACAGGTTAGAAGTTTGAGAACTGCTGCTCAAAGTATTAGTAAATGTAAAGTAAAGGGCCTAAAGGAAGGTATTCCCCTTTTCACTAGCCCTAGACCAAGCAAATTATTTGGTATCTGAGATGGGAAACCACACCTACCATCAGCTCCTTACTTTACCGCACAGATTCCTGTGGCACTCATATACTAAGTTAGCGAGGGCCAGTATCAAAACTAAGAACCTTGTGGTTCCTAGGCACATACTCTACAGACTGAGCTAAATTGAAAGACTTCTGTCGGATATAAGAATTAATTTTTCTAGTTAATCTATATACTAGTACTGTTGTAATTTGATTCTTGAGTTTTTAAGAAACCAGAAGTACCAGTTTGCCAAAAAAGGGTGGTAAGACTCTTATGAGCTAATATCTGACTGGAGTATTGAGTTGAATTCTTACTTTACCTTTCCTGACCAATTGTGACAAGTACTATAATTAGTTGTGTATGGCATGCATATACATGCCTAATTTTTGACTACAAAAATTGGAAAAAACATATCTTGCATATAATACGCATTAACTCTTTAGAATTTGTAGCTCTTAAGTTTAAACTAATTAACATATTTTCAAATTTTATCCTGTTTGTATCGACTAAAAATAAGAATTTATATAGTTTATCTTAATGTTTCCAAACTCATAAATTTACACAGTATTTTAGGATAAAGTCAAGATCATATTCACATGAAATGTAACAAACTTTTGGCAAAAATAAATTCACAATAAAGAAATAAAGAGAACATCATTATTTCAGTGGCATATTTCTCGGTCATGGTATAAAAACAAAATATTTGTTACCCATTGGTTAGTTTGGACCATAGATCTAAAATACTTCTGGTCATGCTATTCCCAATGTGGGTGATGCATGTGTTTGTAAAAAACGTTAATATTTTTGATGTATATAACTTTCGAGCTAAAAAATCTAGAAAAATAGAGCATCTTATACACAAATAAATTACAGTAATATTATTATAAATTGTCTATAAAAAAACTTTTTAACATGATAAAGCATATTTTCCTTTCAATATATCCAGTAGTAATTGATAATTTTATATAATTATTCATTCCAGTATCAATCCAAATGAATGTTAAGCAAAATATTTAATAGGAAATTGGTTTTCAAATTAAGTTATTGTAAAAGCTAATATTTTTATAAGATAATTTTAAATGGACAATATTTTCTCAACATATTTGAATTGCACATTTTTCTACTTGGAATATCAGCTTCCACCCAACCCTCGAGAGTCAAAGCCAAGGAATTTGCTATTTGCCTGAGTTGAAATTTACTTGGCTAAGCCATGTCTAATAACACAAAGCTAATTTTTTTTTCAAAAATTAAGTATAAATATGAAATTCAGTATCTGAAACATTATCTTTAGTATTCAAAAACAAATTATATTTTAAGGAAATTTATGATTATACCAGCAAAATATTGAGTATATCTCCTTAAGGGGATTTACCTTGTTGTGTGCCCTAGGCTGAACTCATCAGTGAACCTCTTCATTTACTACAGCACCTATATTCATGTCTCACTTGATAACTACCTTATATACTACTATTTGAAAACTTCTGTGGATCTATACTTACTGCCCAGAAGCCCTTATGGTTTTAGATATATTATATAATGGAATACCTGGTGTACATTTGAAACAAGGTTATAATCTGGCATGCTGCATGACAAATTAATTTCAGTGGGCTCCCAGATTCCTGTGGACCCTAGGATAATTAGCCTACTATGGCCTATTGGTCAATCCATATGTCATTATAATCATAGGAGGGCTGCACGATGAGGGTGAGAGGAAAATGTCCAATCCAGTTCAAATAAATACAAATAATGTACAAGCCAGTAGCAGATTAAAACAATACAGGTTTGATCAGCAAGTTGTACTATCAGATTGTTTTAGTGAGTTCAATTCCCACTAGTTGCTCCAATTCTGGCCTCTGCAATACAAAACACAAACAGCAACTTACCTGAAGAAAAGAAAAAACCAAAAAACATTTAGATATTGTAAAATTGTTTAAAAATGATTATGTCTCAATATTTAATTAATGAACTTATAATCCCTAACATAGTGATGGGATATTTAGAATGAATTGTTACTTCAGGATCCTTCCAAATCACTTGAGTAAAGAGAAAAAAAAGAAAGGAAATAGAGAAAGGATAAAATAAAGGCTGGATTATGAGGAAAGAAGATACGTTGACATTTGAGGGAAAGAACATGAAAAAAATTGAATATAGAAAAATATAGTCAGTAGATTATTTATAAGGGACCATTCATACAGTATTGCCCATAAACAAGTAACAGCAAAGACTTAGTCAACATAGAAAAAGAAACAGGCAAGAAGATAATAATAATAATAATAATAATAATAATAATAATAAGACTATGCAAACATCTGTATGCCTGTACCACTTGGACTAAGCCTGTTTTGAAAAAAACCTGAAAGCAGCAACCTATAAAAACACAGTTGTACGGCCACTTACCTCCCATCTCCCAACATCCAAGTAAAGATGAGCAAAACATACTGGAAAAGTAGGGATGGAAACTCAGAGTGAGTTCTCCTATGGACTTATCAGTGAGGCAAAAAAAACTTACATTCATCTGCTCTGTGCAGACACTGGATGCTGGTGGCTGATAGGGACAGAGGTTGAGAGAGTGAGGAATTTCCATCGTTAGCATGCCTGGATAATATTATTATTTTTGGTTACACACTTAGCTACTGTAGAGTTTTGAAAAGATAAATATAATATATCAATTTTTCATAAGTACAATGTCTACTAGAAATAATATCTTGTTATCTGCTTAGCTCAGTTAGTAGAGCCAACGCCTTTGAACCACAGGTTCTGGGTTCGATACTGGCCCTGCCAAAACTCAGTGCATGAGTAACACAGCTTGGATCTGTGCAGTTAAAGTGGGGAGCTGATGGAGGTGTGGCGCTCCATCTCATACACAAAACAATCTCCCTGTCTAGCGAAAAGGATAAACCTCCTTGCTGTCTGGCTGATACTGACAATTTATACTACTGACTTTACTATTGTGATTGGTTTAGAAGAAAAAAAGAAACATCTTATAAAAAAGTTAGGTGTAACTTATTTATAACCATTATATTATGACTATAAATATAATTCATTATGATATATATCTGATAACATTCTAAGAGTTTAAAGTGCATATTGAAAGGAATTTTGGTATGCCATCCTATTCTTGGATAACATTAACAAAATACCAATATTTTGTCCACTGCTAGTGGTATAAGACTACTCAGTCATACTCCCATATTCATACATTATGTGGAAGGGTATATAACTGGTACAAACAGCAAATATCTGACAGCATGATCACAACTGAAACTTATTTTATATGAATTAACATGTTAATGGTATCCAAGAATAGGATGCATACCAAATCCTTCAATATGCACTTTAAAACTCTTAGAATGTTATCAGATATATATCATAATGAATTATAGTTTAGTCTAATGAATAAAATGGTTATAAATAAGTATACACCTAGCCCTTTTTTATAAGATGTTCTTTTTCTTCTAAACCAATCACAAGTAGTAAAGTCAGTAGTCAGTAATTGTCAGTATCAGCCAGACAGCAAGGGAGTTTATCCCCTTTTTCGCTAGACCAGGGAGATTGTTTGTGTATGAGATGGAGCGCCACACCTACCATCAGCTCCCCACTTACTGCACAGATCCAAGCTGTGTTACTCATGCACTGAGTTGGCAAGGGCCAGTATCGAACCCAGAACCATGTGGTTCAAAGCAGTTGCTCTACTAACTGAGCTAAGCAGATAACAAGATATTATTTCTAGTAGAACATTGTACTATAAAATTGATATCATTATATATATCTTTTTACAAACTCTACAGTATGCTAAGTGTGTAACCAAAAATAATAATATTATCAAGGCATGCTAACAGCATGGATTCCTTCAACTCTCTCACCATCTGTCCCTATCAGCCACCAGCATCCAGTGTCTGCACAGAGCAGATGAATGTAAGTTTTTTGCCTCACTGATAAGTCCATAGGAGAAACTCACTCATGAGTTCATCCTTACTTTTCCAGTATGTTTTGCTCATCTTACTTGGATGGTTTGGGAGATGGGAGGTAAGTGGCCGTACAACTGGTGTTTTATAGGTTGCTGCTTTCAGGTTTTTTTCAAAACAGGCTTAGTCCAAGTGGTACAGGCATACAGTTGTTGCATAGTCTTATTATTATTATTATTATTATTATTATTATTATTATCTTCTTGCCTGTTTCTTTTTCTATGTTGACTAAGTCTTTGCTGTTACTTGTTTATGGGCAATACTGTATGAATGGTCCTTATAAATAATCTACTGACTATAATTTTCTATATTTCAATTTTTTTCATGTTCTTTCCCTCAATGTCAACGTATCTTCTTTCCTCATAATCCAGCCTTTATTTTATCCTTTCTCTATTTCCTTTCTTTTTTTTTCTCTTTACTCAAGTGATTTGGAAGGATCCTGAAAGTAACAATTCATTCTAAATAATCCCATCACTATGTTAGGGATTATAAGTTCATTAATTAAATATTGAGATATATCACATTTTTAAACAATTTTAAATATCTAATGTTTTGTTTTTTTCTTTTCTTTCAGGTAAGTTGCTGTTTGATGTTATTGTTTGGCAGAAGGCCAGAAATATGGAGCACTAGTGGAATTGAACTCACTAAAAACAATCTGATAGTACAACTTGCTGATCAACCTGTTATTGTTTTATCTGCTACTGGTAATGTACATTATTTGTAAAATTTATTTGAACTGGATTGGACATTTTCCTCTCACACTCAATCGTGCAGCCCTCCTATGATTATCAATGACATATGGATTGACCAATAGGCATAGTAGGCTATTATCCTAGGGTCCACAGGAATCTGGGAGCCCACTGAAATTAATTTGTCATGCAGCATGCCAGATTATAACCTTGTTTCAAATGTACACCAGGTATTCCATTATATAATATATCTAAAACCATAAGGGCTTCTGGGCAGTAAGTATAGATCCACAGAAGTTTTCAAATAGTAGTATATAAGGTAGTTATCAAGTGAGACATGAATATAGGTGCTGTAGTAAAATGAAGAGGTTCACTGATGAGTTCAGCCTAGGGCACACAACAAGGTAAATCCCCTTAAGGAGATATACTCAATATTTTGCTGGTATAATCATAAATTTCCTTAAAATATAATTTGTTTTTGAATACTAAAGATAATGTTTCAGATACTGAATTTCATATTTATACTTAATTTTTGAAAAAAAAATTAGCTTTGTGTTATTAGACATGGCTTAGCCAAGTAAATTTCAACTCAGGCAAATAGCAAATTCCTTGGCTTTGACTCTCGAGGGTTGGGGTGGAAGCTGATATTCCAAGTAGAAAAATGTGCAATTCAAATATGTTGAGAAAATATTGTCCATTTAAAATTATCTTATAAAAATATTAGCTTTTACAATAACTTAATTTGAAAACCAATTTCCTATTAAATATTTTGCTTAACATTCATTTGGATTGATACTGGAATGAATAATTATATAAAATTTCAAATTACTAACTGGGATATATTGAAAGGAAAATATGCTTTATCATGTTAAAACAGTTTTTTATAGACAATTTATAATAATATTACTGTAATTATTTGTGTATAAGATGCTCTATTTTTCTAGATTTTTTAGCTCGAAAGTTATTATACACAAAATTAAATATTAACGTTTTTACAAACACATGCATCACCACATTGGGAATAGCATGACCAGTATGTTAGATCTATGGTCCAAACTAACCAATGGGTAACAAATATTTTTGTTTTATACCATGACCGAGAAATAGCCACTGAAATATGTGTTTCTTTATTTCTTTATTGTGAATTTATTTTTGCCAAAAGTTTGTTACATTTTCATGTGAATATGATCTTGACTTTATCCTAAAAATACTGTGTAAATTTTGAGTTTGGAAACATAAGATAAACTATATAAATTCTTATTTTTAGTCGATACAAACAGAATAAAATTTGAAAATTTGTTAAATTTAGTTTAAACTTAAGAGCTACAAATTCTAAAGAGTTAATGCGTATTATATGCAAGATATGTTTTTTTCCAAATTTTTGTAGTCAAAAAATTAGGCATGTATATGCATGCCATACACAACTAATTATAGTACTTGTCACAATTGGTCAGGAAGGTAAAAGTAATGAATTCAACTCAATACTCCAGTCAGATATTAGCTCATAAGTCTTACCACCTTTTTATTGGCAAACTGGTACTTCTGGTTTCTTAAAACTCAAGAATCAAATTACAACAGTACTGTATATAGATTAACTAGAAAAATTAATTCTTATATCCGACAGAAGTCTTTCAATTTAGCTCAGTCTGTAGAGTATGTGCCTAGGAACCACAAGGTTCTTAGTTTGATACTGGCCCTCGCTAACTTAGTATATGAGTAGCACAGGAATCTGTGCGGTAAAGTAAGGAGCTGATGGTAGGTGTGGTTTCCCATCTCAGATACCAAAATAATTTGCTTGGTCTAGGGCTAGTGAAAAGGGGATAACTTCCTTTTAGGCCCCTTTACTTTACATACTACTTTGAGCAGCAGTTCTCAAACTTCTCAACCTGTGGTAATAATGGAGGCATGTGGTGTAATGGCTATTGTAGTTGGAAATGGACATGGTAAGACAAGTTCAAATCTTGAACATGGCTATTTGCATTTCATATACCGCTTAATACTCTTGGGAAAGTACAAATCCAAATATTCTCCCTCCAGCTTTGGCAGACTGGGCTCTTTAACCTTGGTATGACAAACAGTCTCGAAGAAGGAATACTCAAAATTTAAATGAAATGGGCTCTCTCTTTTTAGTCAAAACTACTTTGAGAGCTCCTCCCCCTCTTATTTGTGAAATTTTCTTGAAACACATGCCAGAAAAAACTAAAGGGAAAAAATAATTTAAATAAAATTAGTTTCATTGCAGTGTTATAGTAAATTGATTAAAATTCATTCAATTTGCATGGAAGACCAGCAAATTAGATACAGTGGAATAGGAAAAGTTTGACATAAACATCAAATTCCACTTATTGCAGACATGCTATGAGCTCTAACAACTGAAGGTTGATTTAGTATAATTGTCGTTTTGGAAATCACAACTTGATACTAACATTTTTAAAATGAGATGAAAGAAACCTAAACACTTTGTAGCATAAACTTTTGTGTAGTATGATATATCCTCATGTGAATATATATGCAAAAAAAATTAATGACAAATTAACAAGGACAATTTTATTGCCTGAGCAAAGTTAGAATGGATACACAAATGACATCAGTAATATAGAGGGTTGTGTAAAGGAAATATCTTAAAAGGAAAATAGTCTTTTATTAGAGAATAGAAATGGCTACCCAGTGTTGCCTGGGTAAAAGGAGGGAACCTGGTTTATTAATTCGTTTACTTTTCAGATTTACAAATGCTGGACATTTTTAATTAGAATCTCAATGCTATTTCTATGTATATTTTGATTTTGAAATATTTTTGAAAATAAATCAAATCTTAATTTTTGCACTAAAAGCAAGAACCTGTGATATTTATTGTGTATATATATTTACTTTGTCATTAGTTGTTTTATTTTCATAGTTTCATCGGGACATATCACACAAACTGCCCTTTATATATGTATAGATAATATTGAGGTCATTGTTATACAACTAGTAGAAGAAAAATGTAGACTAACATGTTGAGTATTTTATCATGTGCCATACAACATGAGGTTGCTGGGGCACCAATCAACCCCTGTCCTTTAGACAGGAGATGCATTGTTAACTCTGCCGGGACTAGAAGGTGAAAGAGGATCTTTTTAATATATCATTGATTTATACTCTTAATATATTTTTTATCTATCTTTTTCTTATGGAGAATTAAGGGTAAAAATATTTTTTAACCATCGCTGGGACAAACATAGGGTGTGGACTTTATTGAACTCTAGTCTTTACTGGTCTCTACATTATTTTTCTTTTTATAAAAGGATGTGCACTTGGTCCTTGTACAAACAGACATACAGAATCTTTCTTTTATATATATATATATATATGAATATATAGAGAGAGATTTTGCATGTTGAGATTATTGATGTTTCTTGTAGAATTAAAGGTATAGATTACAATGTCACTGATTAAAATGAGAAAATTTGAAGATTGGACAGAAGAATGAATCTTCAATTCATGTAATTTCTGAAACATGAATTTAAGTAGCATTTCCAGTTTTTGTTGAGTGTTTTTTTTTTTGTTTTTTTTTTGTCAGATGGAGACTTTGTCCACAAAGTTAGAAGAATACATATAATCAAAATAGAAGGAAGGCTACAATGAAGCAAAGAATAGAATTACTAAGCATAAAGGAAGAGACTAAGTGATTAATGACAAATAGAATTATCTGGTCAGCTAAGCTGACTGCTGATTTAAGAGAAATATAATTTAGTGATTCAGCAGAATTGTTACATTTTGTCTTCTTTCTTGCCTTATGTTTTGTTTGTTGCAAGAAATTCTTGCTGATGATCTTTTTCTACTTGTGTTATATATATATATATATATATATATATATATACCAATCCCTCTCCACATCAGCAAGATATAGCACAAGGTCAGTTTCTTAAGTGTTTAACAGGTTTGAATTCAGAGTTTTCCTTCCCTTAGACTGGTTACCTAGGTATGATTAATGAGCCCAGTTTGCCGTACTATTTACCCATAGCTTGAGGGAGAGTAGTTGGATACATACCTTTCCCAAGTGTATTAGTGCTTTGTGAATGCAAACCACCTTGTCCAGGATTTGAACTTGGGTCGCCGAGTCCATTTCCCACAACTCTAACCATTACACCACGCACCTCCAACTTGTGTTATATAGCCCTTTACATCGGGTATATAATAGGGAGAGATGAGGAGATGAGATGCTTTCTTACTTGTTCTGCTTCGTTAGTGGCCATTTTCTACTTCTGGATTTTCTTCCTTCTACTGGGCTGGGTGTCTGTGCTTATTTTGTTGTTGTAATAATTAAGCAAGACTTGGTTTTTTTTTTCTTTATTCTTTATTAAAAACCCATAGCATAAAAGGGTTTTCAACCATGCAGTGAGAAGTTGGTATCTTAGGATCAAAGGACCCATGCGTCTGCTCTTTTCTACCAACGACCACAATCTAACTAGCTAAACCAGTTCCCTTTCACACACCTTTCCTTCAGCTAATCAGAAGTCAATGCCTAGGTCAGGAAAAGGTGAATTGTCATCAATAACTTTTTTATGGTTAATGGTAATTTTCCTTTTACAATACCATTATTTGAATTTTACTACACTTACATACATAATTCATAAGCTACCCACAATTATGTAAAACTTGAGTGCTTTAAATTTATGATGATCATAAGAGATTTGATAATTCTTAGATTATTACATTTCAAATTGGGTTAAAGTAATGGATAGACGAGATAATCTGATCAGTTTTCTCTAATAAGTGGATGTTGACAAAACAATCTTTCTTGAAGTAAGACAGAAACCATAAGATTGGTGACTACAATATGGTATAATCTAATAATAGCAACATCTTAACCATTGATTTATTAATGATTTTTAAAATTTTCAGATTCATATATTACCATTGAGAGAGAAACAGAAGATATCTCTAATAAAAAATGCAAATGTCAGTGTGTCACATTTGTTTAACTTTTCTCCTACTATACCATTTTGGAATCAAGCCAACTCTGTGAGCAAATTAAAAATATTTTGGGCCAAATCCGGACACACAATCCTGATATTTAGGATTCAAAAAATGTTTAATTACTGCAAATGTTTTTCGGAAATTTTTTGCATTACTAGTTTCAACAATTTTTTTTTGTACTCAATGCATGAAGTATCATTGTTGGGCCAAAGAACCAATCAAAACTCCTTCACAGGAGGTAGCTTAATTGCTGCCCATTAGGATGGCTTTCAAACTAATATTACATAAGTTACTGAAGAGTTAGCAGAGAAACATATGTATTTACATAGGCATACATACATACATACATTTATAGATTTATGTATATGGTGTAAATATATATATATATATATATATATATATATATATATATATATATAATGCATGTATAAATATATCTGAAATTTTGTGCATTGGTTGGTATTTATTTGTATTGGAATTCTTCCAAACTGTAGCTGTGCCAGTACTAATGTATCACTGCACCCCTTGGACTTTAAAGAAATGCCTTGGAGAAAACCTAGATAGGAACTAAACAAGGAGGCTACATGCTGTTTTGAACCAATCCTGGAATAGCACCCTATAAAACACCAGCTGTATGCCCAGTTACTTGTCATCTCACAACCATACAAGTAAGACACTCTGGGCACAGTTGGAGAAGTAAGAAGAAATTCATAGGAGAATTCACACCTATTAAACTCTGCTTAAGAAATTGACCTCATGTCATATCTTGCACATGCGAAGGTGTTGCTATATATATATATATATATATATATATATAAGTTGCTTCAGTGTTTTCATTGTAGTAGCATTAGTAGTTAATCCCAAAAAGTGCTCAATATATTTTGTAAAATATAGAGCATTTATAATTGTAGAAAGGTTTTCTCTCTACCAGGGTTTCAGTGTTCAAGTTACACCTTCTTCAGGAGAACTAAAAATTATATGTAGCTACATTGTATATATACTTGTCTGGTTTGGAATTATTTTTATTACCCTTTCTGTCTTTTAATTAGTTTGTACAAATTTTAGTTTCTAAGTCTAGACTTTTCTTTTTTCATGGTAGAGAGGAACACTTTTCTACAACTATATATATTATATATATATATGATAGATGGGAGGAATAGATAGATAGGTAGATGAACAGGTGTTCTTTGTATTTACTTGTTCTCTAAAACTTTCTTTGATAACCCAGTCATATGTACTGGTGAACTTTGAAGGAACTGAAGCCACAGACGCCATAATTGATTTATATTATTGTCACTTTGTTATTTTTATGACATAGAATTAGTATGCTCTTTCTTAGTGCCCTACAAATATTTATTTACTTTTTTTTTCTTTTACAAATCAATGACTTGTTACTCATCGATCAATATTTATAACAATGTTTCAAACTTACAAATAGATGTGAACAAAATGAAACATCTACAAAATAGAAAAGAAAAAAATATTTATCTAAATAATGAAAATTCTTTTTTAGAAATAAATAAAGAAAAACCTAAATAAGCAGAGAAAGAGGTAGTTGAGGTTGTTGTTGTTGTTGTTCAATTTGTGTAGAGGCAAGAGTCTTCAAAAAAATCTATCCATCATGGCACTAATTGCTCCAAGAAAGACTACAAAAAATACGAATTTTGGTTTTCATGTGTTCTTCAGAAATGGCACTGGTAAGCAAAATCAAACACTCACAGATTTAAAGAACAATGGTTCAATAATAATGGTGAAAAAAAATGGTTTCCACAAAAATATGATTGAAAAATGTTTCATTATTTGAATACACTCTGCCAAATAA
>JALAJA010001447.1:0-2500 GCA_023376005.1 Doryteuthis pealeii | reverse complement strand
TTTTATATCAATTCAGGTTTAATAAAACAGAGGCTATGAGAGGAGAAAGATATATTACAGACAATGCAATACAATTTATTTAAGCATTGTTTTTCTTAAGAAGTTTTACTCTAAAGCAGGTTTTGCATTAATACATAAAAAATATATTCCAGATTTTTATGTACAGAACAAGGCATTGTTTTAAAACATTAGATTGCATTTATCATATAGACATATAAGACACAGTTTAGTTTCTTTAAAATTCTAATGATAATTCTGAAGAATAAACTTCTAAAAAGATCAAAATTTATTTCATTTAAATGAGGTATAATAGTTTTATAGTGAATAGACTATTGCCTAATTGATCATATATAATATAATAATAATATATATAAATATATATAATATAATATATGTGAAAATAAAATGGAAATTAATCCGACAGTATGAATAAGATATAATGAAAAAACAAACAATGTTTACAACTGAAATAGGCTTATCAGAAGAGAAACGTTTGCACACTTTCCTCTCTGATGAGCCTATTTCAGTTGTAAACATCGTTTGTTTTTTCATTATATCTTATTCATATATATATATATATATATATATATAATATATTACGCACATATATACATCTGTTTGCTACTTGGCGTGACATGATGATGATGATGATGATGATGACAAGTAGTCGGGGTGGCCTAATGTCAGTATCAGCCAGACAGCTAGGGAGTCTATCCCCTTTTCATTTGCGCTAGACCAAGGAGATTATTTTAGCATCTGAGGTGGGAGCACCACATCTACTATCAGCTCCTCACTTTACCGCACAGATCCCTGTGCTACTCATATGCTGAGTTGGCGAGGGCCGGTATTGAACCAAGAACCTTGTGATTTCTAGCCGAACGTTCTACTGACTGAGCTAACCACAATATATAATATACATATATATAACATATGTATATGTATATGCAAACACACACCACACAAGCGATCAAGTATTATTTGATGATTTGCAGTTAGAAAATTGCATCCATTGTAGGTTCATATTTTACATTTATTATGTCCTTGTTTATAAAAGTTCTTTTTTTTTCACCCCGGATTTTTAAACAGTGATTGTGCGTCAATTTATTAATCAACATGAAGATAATGAAGATTTTTTATAAACACTTTCAATTTATACACATAGATTTCTCAATTTATTTATGAATGTGATTAAGGAAATTATTTCTTAAATAAATCATGTATAGAAAACCATGTTGCAATTAAAATATCCCAGAGAGTTGATATACCATTAAACCAACCACAACACTCTGAGTAGATGTAAATGATTGAAAAAGTTATGTGTGTTTTAGAAAGGATTAGTGCTAAGACCAAACATGTAAAAATAGCAAAAGAACAGCTTAACCGTTATAGCCATTAGAGGTCTAAAAATGGAAGAATCATAAACCTGTTTTTTTTTTTGTGTGTTTTTTTTTTTTTTAAACTGAATAAGATATAAACCAAACATGGATATAAAAAGATTGATCCCAGCTGTTAACCAATATTTGATTTCCATCAAACAGATCAGTAAATGGATTTAAAATGGTATTCCAGAATTTATTAAATGGGATTTATTCGAGGATCAAGTTTATCTGCACACACAAAATCTTTTATCAACAACTTTTATTCTCAGTTGAAAATTATTTAATCTTTATTTTATTCTTGTCAATGTAAACTTTTCTTTTAACTTTGATGTGTCTCTACAGCCATAAACAGATTTTTCTTGAAGATATCTTTAATATGGGTGCAATAGATGTGTTCTTTGTGAAACCAACAAAAGACGTTCTTTTATGTTTGTTCTCATTATATGTAGAGGACACTTAAATTTCCCCTTTTTTTATTTCCTTATTGCATAAATCAGTCAAACAGTTTTTGATTTCTGCAATTTAATTTAAACTTATCTTTCCTTAAAAGTTGGGGACATTTTTGAAAATATAAAATTATATATCCTTTATGTAGTCATCATACTCGATAAAAATGAGAGACAATATTTTAAAACTTGATTATCATCTTTACTCAAAACTTATATTAATGAAAAGACTGCTCTCTGAATAAACAGTATTTGAGGAGTTAGAAAATTTTCACTTATTGTTTGAATTTTATTTTGGGAAATTCTATTTGATTAACGTTGCCAGCAGAAATAGAAAAGATAAAATTGCTAGAAGTCTGGGATGATAAAAAGATGTTTTTTAAATTTATTTCATTCCTGTCTTTCTGTTCCAGTAATTTGGTTTGTAAATACTAACTTTTGTAAGTAATATATTCATTTATGGGTAGGATTGTGGTGTAATGGTTTTCTGTTGAAGGAAATGGACATGAAAGAAGAGTTCAAACCCTGGACGAGGCTGTTTGTATTTCACAAAGTGCCCTAATACCTTGGAAAAGTTGAATCCAATCTAAGCCCCCCCTCCTTCTCCTTGTTAGTATCTTCTGGAGAGGAAAAGGCTAAGGGAGAAAGCCCAAATAGAAAATACAGCTTGGAATT
>JALAJA010001446.1:12500-16297 GCA_023376005.1 Doryteuthis pealeii | reverse complement strand
AAAAAAAATAGAGAGAGGATCAGCGAAACATGTATCTCTTAACTGTATCCAATTTTTTTTACAGAACTAGAAAAAAGAAAGACATATTTAACTTCGTCACCAGGCGAAATTCCCTATTCATCCCTAATTTGAAAAAGCACGGAAATAAGGAAGGATTTATAAATTTTGTAATAAAATTATTTAAACTTATATATATTATTTTTTTAATTTTTATATATAAAGTAAGGATAGTTTAAGAAAGAATATATATAGAATATATATATATATATAATATAATATATGTAATAGTATAATAATAGTATGAACAAAAGTAATAAGATCAACTGGAATATTTTGTTATATATGTTATTTATAGTTCTCAACTAGTTTCGACCTTAGGTCATCGTCAGGAAGAATTTCTTATTTGAAGAAATTGTTTTTAGATTTTTAAAGGGAGCATTAAAAACTATAAAATTAGAGTATTTTTGAGGGTTTGACATGCTATTTTAAAAGTCCGGGTAGACAAGTCCATCTGTTTCCGTGAAAAACCTCTTTGAGGTGGAGGAATTGTTTTTTCATATATAGTGGCGAGGGGAGTATATATATGCTCTTATCATATGTGAGGGACCGAATATTATATATATAGTATATATATATAATATGTATATATAAATAATATATATATTATAATATATAGTATGAATGAGAGTGACAATAAAAGTGTGGTGGTGGTGTAATATATATATAATATATGAAAAATTGATGTAGCTGATGGATATGTAATTATATAACATAAGTATGTATATATATATATATATATATCATATATATAAAATTATATATATATAGCTATAATAATACATATATATAGATATCTCCTCGTGTGTGTGTGTGGTGTGTGTGTGTGTGTGTGTGTGTGGTGTGTGTGTGTGTGTTGTGTTGGCATTTGCAGTCTCGGAAAGCTATAATAAAGTTTTGTGCCCTGAGAGTTACAGCGCCTCTTTGGTGACTGTTAATCTCGGATGTTTCTGAAAAAGCATCTCACACACACAATAATGTCGCCATGTGAATGATGTCCTGAAGATGTTGATGTTCCGATGCACTTTGTTGCGAGCTGCTTTCTGGACATCTTAGCTTCATATATATAAGTTGCAAAGACAAATTGATGCACACTAACAAGGAACTGCTTAAAATAAATGAAATTAATAAATGTGGTGTCATATATACAATTATAGGCAAATATTATAGAGAGAGAGAGAGAGAGAGAGAAGAGAGAGAGAGTTACTCGATAGGATAGTTTACAAACCTCTGAGCACGACAGAGGAGCACAGGTAATATTATACAGAGAATGTTATATAGGTTAAGAATTCAGAAGTTATTCCTTCTCTGACATACCGGTTGCCGTAACCCGAAGGTTAAAGAGGTGATCAGTTCTGGCCTAGTCGGTGGACTCCAGTATAGGTTCCATCACCCTACTGGTGGGAAGGGAGAGTAAGATTCATATATTCCCAAGGATATTAATGTTAAGTGAAATGCAATTCCAGTCGGGGATTTGAACCTCGGGGGCGCGGTCCAATTTCCATTGACTTTAACCATTACAGGCACGCGCTCCGAAAGAGAGATTACTATAATGTAGCAAAGATAAAGATGGAGTGTAACACTAAAACAAATAAGGCTTAAAAATAAACTAGAAGTGGCTACTCAGCACTCTTGGGTAGAAAGGGGAGCAAAAAGTTAGTCTCGCAGATCCTTATTTCTGAATCGCCAGTCGGATCTTCACAGGATGCCCATTAAAAATGTAAAAAAGACCTTGCGTTGATCTGGCTTGGTGAGGTGTCAGAATAAAAATACACAGATACTCTGAAAAAAAATTGGGAAGTCAAAAAAAATCCCTTCGCAAACCAGAATTTCCCCAAACTTTTCCAACGTACCAACTAATCAGTTAAGGTGTACGAGCATGGCCCTACTGAAACACAATTGGAATGTTAATTTCATAGTTTTAAGGGGCCGCTAGGCGTTTTTTAGGGTTTTTTTACATGCGTCAAAACAAAGTAAAAAAAATGCCCTGTTTTGACGGGCCTTTTTCAAGTGTTTTTAAGCTTCGATTCATGAGATTTAAGCAAAATTTTCTAAGTTAACAGGCAAAATTTCAAAATTAGTAAATGCTAAACAAAAATTCCGTGCTCTTACGATTAAAATTCTATTATTTAATTAATTTATTATTTAATCAAATCTTCATTATTTTTGCAAAATACAAGCAAAATAACCAATGTTTGCTGATATGAATGTGTATATTTTTTTATCACCCCTCTTTCATCACAATTGCTTCCCAGGTCTACTCTGACTCAGTGGTCGCACCTTGTTGAGGGTCCCCATCTATCAACTCAAAAATGTGTCGAAACCAAGTGAGTACCTATCAAGAATGAATAAAACAAAAACGTCTTCGATAAAATGACCCTATATAGGGTTGACAATGCGTAAAGCCACAACAACCCGTGGCTAAGTTTGAGATTTAAATGTAAAACAATGTGGGGTGAGACGTAACCACTATATGGGCGATTTTAATTATATAGAGCTTTGTATAGGTATAGTAAACTGATATTTATGGTATATATATATTATATTATATATGGTAATTTTTCATATATATATATATATATATTGTGTGGTGTGTGGTGTGTGTGTGTGTGTGTGTGTGAAGCGCGTGGGTGTAATGTTTATAAGTCATGGGATGGACTCGTCACCCGAGTTCAAATCCGGGACGTTGCATTTCACTTAAACGCTAATACCTTGGAGAAAGGTATGTATCAACTCTCCCATCCCTCGAGTAAATACCAATGGATAGGTACGCGGAGATATAGGCCTCTTATACTTGCGACAGTGGCGACATCTACTTAACGTGGTATGAGAGGATACTGTTACGCGGAGCCTGCGTTCTAACTACTGCACATTCAATCTTGGCTGACTGTTGTTTCTGATGGAGCTCCCGATTGATGCTACCGTGCTAAGTGTGATGTTTTTTTCTTTTATTTGACACGTCATCATGCAATGTTGATATACACCCAACGTCCATAAATAAGTATATCTCTTACCTTTGATAAGAAAGATGATTTATGTAAGGTTTATTTTAACGGCGCTATCAGTGTTGTGTTTGCGTCTGGAAAGGATGATGGTGATCTGCGCCACCAAACGCCGACCCGCCTTCCAGATTGCTATTACCCCTAAATATATGATTCGGCCACCCCCACCCCCATCCATTTAAAGGAGAATAGCGATATCGATATCGATATCCCCTCCCTCGTTCCAACATTGTCCAGTTTCCAATGTTTTTTTCGTGGCGAACAATTACTAAGGCTTTTCGAGATAATGTCAGGTATGGGCTTCCATACTTGTTTGTTCAATGCACCGGTGAAAAACAAATAAAGATTTGTGTGGCGGGGTGGGTGGGAGTGGATTTGGAGGCCGGAAATGGAGAAGAGGGGGGAATATTGGAAGAGAAAGAAAGAAAGAAAGAAAGATTGAAAGAAAGATACCAAGAAAAGAAAGAAGAAAAAGAAAAAATGAAAGAAAGAAAGAAAGAAAGAAAGAAAGATACCAAAAAAGAAAGAAAAAGAAAGAAAAAGAAAGAAAGGAAGGGAAGAAAATCTCTGTAAGAAAGAAAGAAAGAAGAAAGAAAGTGAAAAATAAAAAGAAAGAAAGAAAAGTTTGAATAAAATAGCAAGAGGAAGAAAGAAACCAAAGAAAAAATCCAAGAAAAGAAAGAAAAGAAAGAAAAAGAAAAATGAAAGAAAGAAGTAAAATGAAAGAAAGAAGAAAGG
>JALAJA010001446.1:0-10000 GCA_023376005.1 Doryteuthis pealeii | reverse complement strand
TCTTTCAACATAATTGTCGGATTCCTTTCCATTTTCTCACGTTTATGACTAGGTGGTTGTGATGTTGTCTCTCTGGGTGATTTCTTTTTTTGAGGGGTGGGGGGTTGTCCTCTCAATAATCTTTTTACTAAAAAGGATTGGCTACCTTTTTTTCCCCCTTTTAAGTGGTCATTTTCAGTCAAGCGTTTTCCTTTCATAACACCTCATAAATTTCAATCCTTTTAACATAGCATTCCCCAAAATGAAGAGGGAGACCCATTTCAAACAAACCTAGGGAGAATCAAATTAAATTGAACACACGTTCTGGAACAGCTGTTGCTGTCCCCAGATTAAAACCCCACGTATTTTGAAGTAAAAAGGGGGGATTCATTATTTCTTAAGACAATACTTGGCTCTCGCCAACAAAAAAAAGAACGAAACGCATAAAAATTCTCTGGGACTTTGAAAAAAAAATGGATCACCTTATCCTAGCAAGAAGACCAGACCTAGTGTTGATAAACAAAAAAGAAAGAACTTGTCAACTGGTGGATTTTGCAGTTCCAGCAGATCACAGGGTGAAGTTAAAGGAAAATGAAAAAATGGACAAATATCTGGACCTGCTAGAGAACTGAAAAAGTTATGGAATATGAAAGTGAAAGTGATACAATAGTAGTTGGTGCACTTGGAACAGTCCCAAAAGTATTGGAAAAGGGTTTGGAAAGTTTGGAAATCAGAGGAAGGATTGAAACCATTCAGAACACTGCACTGCTGCAATCTGCCAGAATACTCAGAAGAGTCCTGGAGACCTGAGGAGACTTGTTGTCACTCAGACTCCAGTGAAAGACTATCAGCTAACACTGATGTGAGACCCATTTCAAACAAACGAGGGAGAATCAAATTAAATTGAACACACGTCCTGGAACAGCTGTTGCTATCCCAGATTAAAACCCCACGTACTTTGAAGTAAAAAGAGGGGATTCATTATTTCTTAAGACAATACTAGGCTCCTGCCAACAAAAAGAACAATCGTTAGTAATCATTTTTGAATATATAAAAATCTTGGAAAATGCTACTCAAAATTGCGTATTTTTGATCGTACATTTTTAGATAGACTAAATAAATATTAGTTTATGATAAAACTATTGTGTACAACATACCACCCTCTAGACGTTTAAAATTAACTATCACATTTTTAAGCGAATAAAGATATTCTAATTGAATTATAGAATTTTTTTTTTCATCAGTTCAAAGAAAAATATAGATTTTAAAACTACGAAAAGAGAAACACGCTACAAAAAATATTTTTGAGCTTTTAGAAAATACATTTCGACAACTATACATCAACAACCTTGTCACACCGTTTGACTCTTCATATGTCAGATAATAGCTCCATTTCACGACATCTAAAATTACATGGATGCCCCCACTCTAATTACCGAAATATCCTAACGGAAAATGCATACATTTTGCACAAAGAAAAAAAACTCCAAACACTAGAAGCTTTATACATTATATATATATATATATATATATATATATATATATATATATATATATATATATATAATGAAAGTAAACAGTCTGTGTGAGATGGCGATAGCCGACAATTTTTGGGAGAATATGTGCTTAATTGAAGTCATACCTAATTTGAAAATTAATTAGTTGATAATTAATGAATTAGGCGAGCATATCTGTTCAAATGTAAGGCGTAAACAAATCGAGAAAAAGTCGATCTCTGTATGTACATTTCGGCATATTATGCCTCATCAGCAGAGTTATAGACTCTCTGTCTATAAATCGATTTTTTCTCGATTTGTTTACGCCTTACATTTGAACAGATATGCTCGCCTAATTCATTAATTATTAACTAATTAATTTTCAAATTAAGCACATATTCTCCCCCACCCCAATATATATACATATATATGATAGAAAGTGAGCGAGAGAGAGAGAGAGAGAGAGAGAGATTTAGGGGTTTCTCTCCTCGTACTTTTCTCTCTATCTCCACAACTGTATCAATAAAATATAAGAAATTTTTTAACAAGTAAAGAAAAAATGTAGGAATATTTCCTTAATATTTGAACATTTGAACAGATATGCCCGTCTAATTCATTAATTATCAACTAATTAATTTTCAAATTAAGCACATATTCCCCCCCCCCCCCCCCAATATATATATGAAGTAATCAAACGATGAAATGGCGAAGGCCGACAATTTGTGGGAGATTATGTGGTTAATTAAAGTCATACCTAATTATGTTAATTAATTAAATATAACTAAATGTATTAGGCGTGCATATCGGTTTAAATGTAAAGCGTAAACAAATCGAGAAAAAGTCATCTCTGTATGTACATTTCAGCCCATTAGGCTTCATCAGCAGAGCTATAGACAGGGAAGTGCTTTGTGCGTGATATATATATATATATATATATATATATATATATATATATATATATAATAGAAAGTGAGCGAGAGAGTAAAATTTAGGGGTTTCTCTTCTCGTACTTTTCTCTCTATCTCCACAACTGTATCAATAAAAAATAAGAAATTTTTTAACAAGTAAAGAAAAAAATGTAGAATATTTCCTCCGGCCGGCCGACCTACCCACCGACCTTCTTCGTATTGTCCCGCGACCCAAACGCAGCTAATGCTTCCACAATTTCGACTAATCTCTCAGACTTCGCTTTTCGTGCTCCCCGCAAATAGAAACCGTTCTCTTTCCACTCAGTCCTCAAAAACAAAAAAACAAAAACAAAAACAAAAAAAACAACTTCCGTCTGTCCACTTTCAACGCTGCGTTCTGCCCGCCACTCCCTCCCCCTTCCGACACAACTCCCTTACGTCCTACACTGACCATACCATACACGCCACCATTCTCCCTTCACAACCCCGCGCCACCACTACACAACCGGCACACACACACACACACACGTGTCCCGGATTGTACCTATCGCTTCGTTGAAATCTCCAGATACGTTACCGAATGGACATTACACACACCCAAACCATCATCCTATCCATCCCACTGGACATCGGATGGGGATGAAACGGTGATTAAAACAAACTTTATTCGACCAGGGTCACTTTTTTTTTAATCGGTGCCCGAGCAGCTGTCACTAATGTTGGTCTAATTACAACTATCTATATAGTACGAACATTCCTATTATATATATACTAGCAGATATAAGCACCGTCCGTATGCACGTATTTAAGTTTTAATGTAATCTATCTATACATATACAAAAGGGCAGTTGTGTGAATCTGTATGTCCGGAGGAAACTTCGAGAATAAAACAATTAACGACAAAGTAAATATATATACACATTAAATATCACCAGGGCTTGGTTTTCTATACATATATAAAGGGCAGTTGTGTGTATGTGTATGTCCGGAGGAAACTTCGAAAATAAAACAATTAATGACAAAGTAAATATATATACACATTAAATATCACCAGGGCTTGGTTTTCTATACATATATAAAGGGCAGTTGTGTGTATGTGTATATTCCGGAGGAAACTTCGAGAATAAAACAATTAACGATAAAGTAAATATATATACACATTAAATATCACCAGGGCTTGGTTTTCTATACATATATAAAGGGCAGTTGTGTGTATGTGTATATTCCGGATGAAACTTCGAGAATAAAACAATTAACGACAAAGTAAATATATAGACACATTAAATATCACCAGGGCTTGTTTTTTTTAGTAAAAATAATAGAGATTTGATTTATATTTGTGAAGATAATTAAAAAATAAAATTTAAATGATAACAGCATGGTTTGTTTTGTTCATTTAATATTTTTAATAGTAGACATTAACATTTCTTTTCAGAGTAGCTGGATCAATGCAAAGTCTATTTTTTTACATAGGGATTTAAATGTGGCATAACGTTAAAAATTCCCCTCTACCCAGGCGACGACGGGTAGCCGCTTCTAGTAAAATATTATATTAAACTAGAAAGACTGACGAGACTAAATAAGAATGCAGATAAAAATGATTTCAAACAGAGGGAAGTATAATCGAAAAATAGAACAACTGAAACTTACCCTTCTATCATTCCCGTCTTTCATTGCTAAATTTTCCTAATTTAACTATCTAGCTAAAATAGGTAGTAAAGAATAAAATTACACTTATTTTCTCTTGTTAATGGATTTCTTTTAAGATTTATTGAAGAGATTTTTGCTCATACTTATTGAAATAAAACCAAACAATTTCAAATCAATAATACTAATATTTATGAAAATAATATTTATCAAAATCATTTTTTTAATATCAATATGCAAATTAGCCTTACCGTTCACACTGTAAACTGCATTTTGTTGTATAAATAAATACAATTGCATATGATTAGTATGTATATATGGTCAACAGTATTAATTATGTAAACAATTTTATTAATAACTGAGGTTTAAATAGAAATGAATTAATGGAGATTGTGATATAAATTACTTAGGGAATTGGGATTTGAGAAGTGATATAGTTTCAGTTATAGACAGACAAACACACAATCTCCATTATAATAAGGTATATATATATATATATATATATATATATATATATATATATATATACAAACCCCTACGCATGAGCAGGATGTGACACAAAGTAGTTGGATTCATACCTTTCCCAAGCGTATTAGTACCATGTGAAATGCAAACAGCTTCGTTCAGGATTTGAATTCGTGTCGACGAGTCCATTTCCTACGACTCTAACCATTACTCCACGCACCTCCACACACACACACACACACACATATATATAATATATATATATATATATATATATATATATATATTCAATAAATGAAGGAAAAAACTTTAAACTTGCTTCATTACAATAATTTATTTCAACGCATTACTGCGGCATCTTCAGGTAATCACAAGAACATGACTCTTCATTGAGCTCTCCTTACGGTTACCACACATGGAAAGATCCTAACTACAGGAATATATATATATATATATATATATATATATATATATATATATACCGTAGGGAAGAAGGCCCTGAAACGGTTGCACATTCTCTCCTGATGATCCCATGCATTTGTAAACATCTTTGTTTTTTCAATATATCAAATTCACACTGTCGGATTAAGTTCCATTTTATTTCACTTGTCTATGAAAAAACAATACATATGGATGTTTACTCCTCTGAAGATAATTATCCATAAACACCACGGATTTACCTACACTTATTGGTTACTTATTTAACAGTTGGATGTATTACGAACAATTTTGATATTTTAATATACATTTTTATATAATTATACACTTTTTTAAATATTTTACATCAGGCTCTTTTGAGTCTTATTATAAACTATAATGCTTCTGATTTTTTAAAAATTAAAAATAAAATTCATTTTATTTTTAAATAAATTCATTTTATTTTTTAAATAAAATTCATTTTATTTTTAATACAGACAGCGCATCTTTTTAAAATATTCCAACTTTTGACTAGCAGCATATTAACACAGTGTATGGTTAACACTATCTCACTTGATGAGTCAGTAGAAAGCCAATACATATAGTATTATTTGGACGGTGCTCAATATCTGTGATAGAGCGATATTAATGATAAATAAATATATATTTTGTATATATTTGATTGTATGGAAATAATCTGCTACCATATTGGTTCCATGCTCATTAAACAGCGAAAGATTTTTCAAAATATTTTTCGCTTCTTCAAAATTTTTCGCTGCCTGTATACCTATATTTTTGTATTTTTGTATTTTGTATTTTTGTATTTTTTTTGTATTTTAGTATTTTTGGTATTTTTGTATTTTTGTATTTTGTATTTTGTATTTTGTATTTTTGTATTTTTGTATTTTGTATTTTGTATTTTGTATTTTGCATTGTATTTTTGTATTTTTGCATTTTGTATTTTTGCATTTTATTTGTATTTTTTGCATTTTGTATTTTGTTTGTATTTTTGTATTTTTGTATTTTGTATTTTGTATTTTTGTATTTTTGTATTTTTTGTATTTTGCATTTTGTATTTTTGTTTTGTATTTTTGTACTTTGTATTTTTGCATTTTGTATTTTTGCATTTTGTATTTTGTATTTTTGTATTTTGTATTTTGTATTTTTGCATTTTGTATTTTTGCATTTTGTATTTTTGTATTTTTGTATTTTGTATTTTGTATTTTTGCATTTTGTATTTTTGCATTTTGTATTTTCAGGTGTTTCTTATTTACTTTAGAATAAAGTTAGAATAAAAAATAAAGATGATTTTATTCTAAGTTAAATAAAAGAAACACTTGAACGATAGTGTAGGTCAATTTGGAACTGTAACGTTTCCCATGTGGCTGAAGTTGCAAATTAACATAAAGAATTACCACACAAAATATCTTTCTTCAAAACTTTGCCTTCACTTGAGGAAATAGATTTCAATCATTTTAAATGTTATCCCTGTTACAGCTTACTTATTAGGTAAAAAGCAGCATATCTGATGTGTCGTTGGTGATGGGGGCATATTTTCAATTTGAATTCTGGTTATAATATTTTATTCCTTTCATTTAAAATCTTTTCTGTTTTAAATATTGAAATTGCTAATTTTTCTAACCATTTTCTGGGCCAAATGTTGCGAAAACGAGAATTTTTGGTGCATTTTAGCAGACGATCTTTGATACTATTTCAATGGTGCAAGTAAGTCATCTAGTTTGGTTAAATCGAACTTAACCGACCTAAATTCCACCATCGTATGTCACCCCACCGAAAGAGAAAAATACCAAAAATCAGGGAATAAACCGAATTTAATGAAATTTTCAGTGTTGATATATTAATGAATAAAAGATATAATTCACCAGTTATTTTATTTAAAAACTTTAACATTTTTTCAGGTCAGTTAACTTTGAACCACGTATCTTTGAGAATCTGTGTTACGACATATATAGAAGACATGAAGACTGGGATAGATAAATAGATAGATATGAAATGACTAGGATATATAGATATATAGATAGATAGACTTGTACATTATCCACTACGCCACGGAGACTCGACCATATATATATATATATATATATATATATATATTATATATATATATATAGCATAGAGAGAGGGGGGTGAATTGAACTATTAAAGATAAATACGCACACAAACGTACACACTCTTACACACACACACAAATATATATATAAAAACACACACAAACATACATACACACGCATGCACACACATACACACACACACATTATATATATATATATATATATATATATATATATATATATATATATATATATAGTTAAGAATCAATGTAAAAAAGATGAATGAAATCAATGGAATAAATTTAAAAAATATTTTCCAAAGGATCTCCCTTAAAAGAAATTCTTCTCCTTCCAGCCTCCACATTAATATAATTAAAAAAAAAACTGGAACACATCACCCCTGATGATGGCACTTCGAAGTGTTGAAAGTACTCGGGACCTGAACTTTGGTGGACTTATCACGAATTCCACCCAAATATTAAAAAGTTGGCCAGAAAACTCGAAAAGATCAAAAATAAAATTGTTAAACATTGTTATAATTCTACATATATATATATATATATATATATATATATTATATATATATATATATATATATATATATATAAGATAGTTTTATAATTTGCTTGAAGCATTGTGTATGTATTGGTTAGGAGGTTGATTTAGAAGGCTATCACATGGCAGTTTGGAATAAATAAAATAAATAAGATAATACGGTAACAATGGTGTTGTGTGTTGACCTGTATTTTTATTCTTTCTTGAATTTTCGAGGTAATAACTCTTTATCAAAAGAATTGAACTGAAGCAGTCCAGCTATGGCATTTCTTCCCAAATGAATTTTTTTTTTTTTTAAATGATGTTATTTTTTTAAATAACTGTATTCTCGTGTGAACGTGAATGCGTTTATTTTTGTTTGTACGTGTGTGTATGTTGTAATGCGCGTGACATTCAAAATGCGT
This sequence comes from Doryteuthis pealeii, assembly GCA_023376005.1. Taxonomy (NCBI): domain Eukaryota; kingdom Metazoa; phylum Mollusca; class Cephalopoda; order Myopsida; family Loliginidae; genus Doryteuthis; species Doryteuthis pealeii. Next base: position 2,057 of record JALAJA010001446.1, on the reverse strand, counting down.
GTTGGTTGTGACGTTAAGACTGTATCCTAGCGCGGGATTTTGTACGTGTGTATGTACGAATTGTTACCATTGTTGCCGTATTATTATTTATTTTTTATTTATTCCAAACTGCATTGTGATAGCCTTCTAAATCAACCTCCTAACCAATATATATATATATATATATATATATATATATATATATATATATATATGAACAAATAAAAGGTTTAGTTTTATTTATTAACATATGAACAATTTTGGCGACTGAGCGTTTCATGCTAGTGCATTCGTCAGGTAAACGAAATAGCTTTAAAAAATCTATCAACGCTCTATCACAGATATTGAGCACTCTTCTACGTTGGATTACTATCGCTTTTTCAAGTATAATACTGCCAACCATACACATCAATATATATATATATATATATATATATATATATATATATATATATATATATACTACATATTAGTAAAGCCAATAGATGCGGATTTTCAAAGCTGGTTATTCAACCCCACCCATCTCTTCGATGAATCAAATCGGTAATACCTATTTACGGTGTTGATCTATTTATCACTGATGACACAATCGCATTACTTATGGGTAATTTTTGGCGCCCTTTTGGATTTGTCAGGCATTTTGGGTGAAAGAGCGGGAAGGGAAACACCAAACACACGAAACGGTCAAAGAGAAAGAAACAAACAAAATGGACGAAAACTAATATTTCGCTTTTTGTTTGTAAATGGCAAACATGTTGAATGGAAGAATGGCGAGGACGACGTGCAGATCGAAATTAATCATTTATTTCTTCAATTAAGAAACTATAAATACAAATCCATTTATCTATCTATCTATCTATCTATCGATCTATCTATCTGATTCTGTTCATATCTATCGATCTATCTATCTATCTGATTCTGTTCATATCTATCTATCTATATCTGATTCTGTTAATATCTATCTATCTATCTATCTATCTATCTATCTGATTCTGTTCATATCTATCGATCTATCTTTCTATCTATCTATATGATTCTGTTCATATCTATCTATCTATCTATCTATCTATCTATCTATCTGATCCTGTTCATATCTATCTATCTATCTATCTATCTGATTCTGTTCATATCTATCTATTATCTATCAGATTCTGTTCATATCTATCTATCTATCTATCTGTTCTGATTCTGTTCATATCTATCTATCTATCTATCTATCTGATTCTGTTCATATCTATCTATCCATCTATCTATCTATCTATTCTGATTCTATATCTATCTATCTATCTATCTATCTATCTATCTGATTCTGTTCACATCTATCTATCTATCTATCTATCTATCTATCTGATTCTGTTCATATCTATCTATCTATCTATCTATCTATCATGATTCTATATCTATCTATCTATCTATCTATCTATCTATCTATCTATCTGTTTCTGTTCATTATCTATCTATCTATCTATCTATCTATCTATCTATCTAATCTATCTCTATCTATCTATCTATCTGATTCTGTTCACATCTATCTATCTATCTATCTATCTATCTATCTGATTCTGTTCATATCTATCTATCTATCTATCTATCTATCTGATTCTGTTCATATCTATCTATCTATCTATCTATCTAGCTCTATTATTATCTGATTCTGTTCATATCTAATATCTATCTATCTATCTATCTAATCTATCTTCTATCTATCTATCTGATTCTGTTATATATCTATCTATCTATCTATCTATCTATCCTATCTATCTGATTCTGTTCATATCTATCTATCTATCTATCTATCTATCTATCTATCTATCTATCTGATTCTGTTCATATCTCTATCTATCTATCTATCTTTCTATCTATCCTATTCTGATTCTGTTCATATCTATCTATCTATCTATCTATCTATCTATCTATCTATCTATCTATCTATCTATCTAATCTGATTCTGTTTCATATCTATCTATCTATCTATCTATCTATCTGATATCTGATTCATATCTATCTATCTATCTATCTATCTATCTATCTATCTATCTGATTCTATTCTATATATCTATCTATCTATCTATCTATCT